>JALMQS010000228.1:4089687-4122650 GCA_024734495.1 Forficula auricularia
GAAAACGTCTGTAAAAATTTATCATGCCCAGGAAGCGTCTTAATTCCCTGATCGTTTTAGGGGGCGTCCAAGTTTGCAAGGTGGCTATCCGATCTTCTAGTGGGCGCGAGCCTTCTGCGGAGATGCGATAGCCTAGAAAGGTTACCTCGGGCGCTTCGAGGACGCACTTCGTAGGGTTGACAACGATGCCATATTCCGTCAGTCGCTGGAAGAGTTGGCGCAGGTGTTTTCTGTGTTCTTCTGGTGAAGTTGAAAATATTAGGATGTCGTCGAGGTAAGCAAAGCAGAATTCCAGCCCGCGGAGTGCCTCGTCTATGAAGCGTTGGAACGTCTGGGCGGCGTTTCTGAGGCCGAAACTCATAAATGGAAATTCGTAAAGGCCGAAGGGAGTTGTCAGAGCCGTTTTCGGAATGTCCTCGCGCCTGACTGGAATCTGATGATAGGCCCGGACTAAGTCGATTGTTGAGAAGACGGTGCATCCCGCGAGGTAGTGGGCGTAATCGAGGATGTGCCGCACTGGATAACGGTCGGGAATCGTCCGCGAATTAAGGGAGCGGTAATCTCCACAGGGCCTCCAGCCCTCTTTCTTCGGCACCATATGTAGGGGCGATGACCAGGGGCTATCAGAGGGCCGTGCAGTGCCGGCTCGAATCATCTCTTCAAACTCTTTTTTGGCTATCTTGAGGCGGTCGGGGGCCAGACGGCGGGGGCGGGCGTTTACTGGTTGCCCGGGCGTTGTTCGGATGTAGTGCTTTGTCCCGTGGCTCACCTGGCGGGGGGAGCCGGCTGGGCGCACGACGTCGGGGAATTCGCGGAATACGTCGTGTCCGGTGGGGTCTTCGAGAATCATCTTCACGCTCGGCGTCTGCGCGTCAGTTGGTTCGCATTTGGCTGAGAGTGCGGCCTTGTTGTCGATAATACGGCCGTGGCGGGGGTCTACTAAGAGGCCGTAGAATCCGAGAAAATCAATCCCGATGATGGCGCTCTCCACGTCGGCGATTACGAAGCGCCACTTGAGGATGCGCTCTAAGCCTATGTCGAGGGCCAGCGAGATCCATCCATAAGTGTGGATGGTTGTGCCGTTGGCCGCGATCAGGTCGTAGTCCACGCGTTTTCTTCGTCCTGGCAGCGCTTTCCGTGGATAAACGCATAGGTCGGAACCGGTGTCGACGAGAAATCGCACCTTGCTGTTTTTCTCGGTAATGTAGAGGCGGCTTCCTGATGATTTGCAGTCAGTCGCCGCTGCTACTGACCGCCTTTGTAGTTTCCCTGTGCCTTGAATGCACAGGGCTGTCTGCAATTGCGAGCGTTTTTGCCAAACTCGCGGTGGAACCAGCACACCTCAGGGTTGATATCTCTGCTGCGACGGTCGTCGGTTTTCCAGGTCCGCTGCTGGGCTGGCGCGCTTTTGTTTAAGTTATTTGAATTAATGGCGGCAACTTGCTGGGACAACTCCTCGATCTGCCGCTCGAGGGCGCTGCTGGTTGGCGTTGGTTGTTCGATGGCGTGGGCTGAGACTTCCGGAACGGCCTCAGCGATGGAGTCTGCTATTTCTGCTGTCTCCTTCCAGTTTAAGTCTGGGCGCGTTAATAACGCTGTCCGTATGGCCCTAGGCAATTGGCTAGACCAGAGACTCTTTAAAAGATCCTCCGGCCACGTGTCGGGGGCCAAGGCGAGCATGTGCTCGCGGAACTCGGAAGGTTTCCTGTCGCCGATCTCCTCTCCCGCCATTAGGCGGCGTCGTCTTTCTTCATTAGAAGGTGTTAATTTCTTTAGGAGCTCGTTTTTTAGTTCCTGGTACTGGTTGGTGGTCGGCGGATTCGATATGATTTCACATACCTTGATTGCCTGTTGTTGGTCCAGGCTGGCGACTACGTGATGGAACTTCGTTTCTTCTGTGGTCACTTTGGCGAGATTGAACTGGGCCTCCACATGTTTGAACCAAAGGTCAGGTCGTTCGGTCCAAAGTGCTGGTAATTTCGCTCCTATTCGGTTCACTTCCATGATGTGGATTTTTTTCTTTTGTCGTGGGTCACCAATATAGAGGAGGGTTGCGGTAGGAATAACACTCTGATATATTATATAAATACTTGTTTATTGACTAGAAATAATACAGCAAAGGGTTGGAGTTGTTTGGATGTTCGCTCGTTCGTGTCGCGTTGCAGACTGCCCGTCTGTCCGCCCAGGCTTGTGTGCCGGTGGAGACATCTGGTGGCGTTAGTGTATGGGTGGCAAGTGCTGCCCACTACAGGTCTATTTTTATATTAAGTAAATATCTAATAATAATAATAATATAAGTTTAATATTCCTTGATTATGCATATGACAGCGACCCAATTGCGTTACTTTCAATTTCTACCACATGGTGGCAATACTATACTTACCATTTTCCAATTATTACTTAAAATGAATTTGTTTGCACTGTGGCCTTTGAACATGTAATAAATTCAATAGAAAAGAAAAACAAATTTATTGATTGCTTATAAATTAAAAAAATTCAAATCTTTTATAAACACAACCCAGAATACGTTTATTTCAAAACCAAACGTTTCGGAAGAATTTCTCCCTTTTTCAATATCTTCGTGTTGCGTTCTAAATTTTAGAGAAAGCAACTTTTTTTTTTTTGGATTGAAAATTTTCACCATTGAAAAAGGAAGAAATTCTCCCGAAACGTTTGGTTTTGAAATAAACGTATTCTGGATTAAGTAGGTTAGTACCTGGAGCCACCGAGCGATGCACGGTAACCAATTTAAATAAACTGCAACGGATCGTTGCTAAACTTTATCCAAATTCATTTGAAATATTAATATGTTTGTTCCTTTATTATTAATCAGATATCACTTGCAATTTGTAGTTCATATTGACATTAATTCAAAAATAATTCTCATTTAAGAGTCGAGGAATAACCATTCTACATTGGATTTTTGACGTTTCGGCTTTTATTGGTAACCATTGCTGAAGACATAGAGGAATCGACTTAAAATCAAAATAGCGATTGATTCTCATCTAATACTTTGAGGAATAACAATTCCATTAGGTTTTTGACGTTTCGATTATTATTGATAACCATTGCTGAAGACATGGAGAATCGACTTAAAATCAAAAATAACGATCGATTCTTATCTAATACTAGAGGAATAACCTTATTGAATTCCATTTTTGATGTTTTGACTATTAATGGAAACCTCTACTGAAAATGTAGAAGAATCGACTTAAAAATCAAAAAGACTAAATTCTTTTATGGCAAACAACTCAAGCTTGAGTTGTTTACCATAAAAGAATTTAGTCTTTTTGATTTTAAGTCGATTCTTCTACATTTTCAGTAGAGGTTTCCATTAATAGTCAAAACATCAAAAATGGAATTCAATAAGGTTATTCCTCTAGTATTAGATAAGAATCGATCGTTATTTTTGATTTTAAGTCGATTCCTCCATGTCTTCAGCAATGGTTACCAATAATAATCGAAACGTCAAAACCTAATGTAGAATTGTTATTCCTCAAGTATTAGATGAGAATCAATCGCTATTTTTGATTTTAAGTCGATTCCTCTATGTCTTCAGCAATGGTTACCAATAAAAACCGAAACGTCAAAAATCCAATATAGAATGATTATTCCTCAAGTACTAGATGAGAATCAATCGCTATTTTTGGTTTAAAGTCGATTCCTCTATGTCCTCTGCAAAGGTAACGGATTAGAAAACAACGCAGTTGCTATGGTTACTCATAAAAAATTCTCCCAAATTTTTAGCATTTCACAGAGAGAAGCCTATCCATTCTTACTTAGGCAAGGCTAAATGAGCTATATTAAAGCTTTCAAATGAATAAATTTTAAAGAATTTAAAAAATTAAAAAAGTACCATCTTACTCTAGAGCAGGGGTCCCCAAACCACGGCCCGAGGGCCACATCCGGCCCGCGGACAGATTTTGTCCGGCCCGCGGAGAGCTAGCATACTTGAAAACTCCTTTTAGAGAACATATTTTTTATAGCAAATTAAATTTAGTTTACTGAAGTATTCTAATTTTATGTTGAATAATTATTAATATGACATCTACATTGATATGGTCATGGGCTAACTACTCATAACATTGTTGTAGGCTTATTGTTATTGTTTTTGTGATAAGTTGGATAAAGAAACACAGAATTGTAATGAGTAAAGACATGTATAATATGCAGAAAATTTAACTTCAGTATATAATAACTAACAAATTATTGAAATGAATCCAACTAACATTTTATACATTTTAAATAAAAACATAACTTATAACAAGCATAATGACATATGAAATACTAATGAGATTTATGTAATTGAGATTTTCCACTGACAATAGTTTGTAGTTGTGGACTAATTTTACTTGTACCAATTATTAAAAGAGATTTAAGATGCTCATCAGTTAATTTAGATCTGTAAACATTTTTTGTGTACTTCATTTTGGAGAAGGTCTTCTCACACAAATAAGTAGTACCAAAAACAGAAAACAGCCCACGAGCAAATTTATGCAAATTATCAAATTGTGTCAGTGGAAGACTCTTATAAAATTCCAACAAAGATGAGTTTTGATATTTGTTCTTAATTATATCACTGCACTGTAGATCAATCATTTCCATTTGAAGTTCCGGGGCTAGGGTTTCAATGTCAGTATCAAAAGGATTCTGAAAAATCTTAATTTGATTCGCAATGGCATCAAAGTCCGAGAAACGAGTATCAAAATTTATTTTCAAAGCACTCAAAGTTTCGATTGCAAAATCGATAGGAAACTCAGTCTCAGTGGTGTGGCTGAATATTTCACATGTTTTAAAATGTGAAAAACATTTACTTCGTAGTTGTGATTGAAACAGTATCAATTTCTTCCGGAATGATTTGATATTAGTGTATAAATCAGGAAGATGCTGGTTTTCTCCTTGCAATCTCAAATTCAGTTCGTTCACATGTTTTGTCAAATCAACATAGAATGCTAACTTCGACAGCCATGCGTTGTTTTGTAATTCAGTAAGAGGGCGATGCTTTTCATTCAAAAAAATTTCGATCACTGCTCGAAGTTCAAAAAAGCGCTGAAGGACTTTCCCACAACTAAGCCAACGTACGGCAGTATGATAAGTAAGTCATTTTCTCCAATCTCTTCAAATAAATTGTCGGAATTGCTTCGGTGATTCAGCCCAAAAGATCTCGATAAATTAACAGTTGATATGACTGGTTTCAGAACTTCAGACATATCCAAACATTTTCCGCACAAAGACTGTTGATGTTGTAATACATTTCAAGTTTTTTCCATCGAAGGTTCTTTTGATTAATGGCCATTTCAACTCCTTTAAAAATATCTGTACCAGTAGTTGTGCCATGAATACTATACATATCAAGAAGTTCTTCATGCACTTCATAGCTTTTATCTACTCCTCGAATATAAATCAACACCTGAGCAGTATCTGACACATCCGTTGACTCATCCAAGGCCAAAGAAAACCACTCAACATGTCCATTTTTGTCGAACAGTTGAGAGGATATATTTTCAGCGATGTTTTCTACCCTTCGAGCCACAGTGTTTGCTGACATACTGACAGTTTTTAATAAATTTACCTTTTCAGGGCACATTTCTTCGGCTACTGCAATTATGCATTCTTTGATCATTTCTCCATCGGTGAATGGTTTTCCACGTTTTGCAATTTCAAGAGCCACACGAAAGCTGGCACGAGTTGCAGCCTCTTGTTCAGTTTTGAGTTTTGTAAATGAAGATTGCTGCGATTTCAATCCGCGCTTCATAGCTTCGAATTTTTCTGTCCGCAAACTTCCTGTATATTTTGAGTAATTTTGAAAATGTTTTGTTTCATAATGACGTTTAATGTTATATTCCTTGAGAACGGCTATGCTTTCATTGCAAATCAAACATAGCGCCTTGTTACTGGACTCAATTACGAAATACTGAATGTTCCACTGATCTTTGAATTTTCTGCATTCACTATCAATTTTTCGCTTCTTTTCCATACTACTAAATCACACACAAAAGCAACAATTCAAATCAAAATACTGTTACAAAGATGTCTTAAACTTAAACACGCACAAACACGTTTTAAGGAGGTACGCACTATTTTATTTCACAACAGTGTCATAGGAACTGACTTGTGGTTGCGCCACTAGCCTTCTTATATATTCCAATTACTGCCATCTAGAAGTGAGTGGAAGACACCAGAACTTTCTCGAACCAACGAGATTATTCTGTACGTGCTATTAGCGCCATCTGTTAGCGATAGAAGGTACTACCTATTTCCGCTTGTGTCCACCAGATGTCGTGTCACGTTACTCCTCATGGCTCGTACTCTACGACTAATCTAGAAATTACAGATAATGACAGGAAAATTAATAATATGCAGTGTTGCCGTTTTGCGGACTTTAGTCCGATTTGCAGCCTTTTTTAAACGTTGCGTACTTTTTCGGACTTTTTTTTCATCAGTGGACTATTTCACTTTTTACCACCGGCAACAATGATAATATGGTTTTGGCCCTCGGAACTTACTGGAGTAATCAGTATGGCCCTAAGGCTGGAAAGTTTGGAGACCCCTGCTCTAGAGTAAAGTACTTTAAAATATAATTTTACTAAAAACTTTATTTAACCTTTTTTGTGGTCCCCAAGGTACCCAATTAGGATATTAAATTTCATCAAAATTGGTTAAGTCATTTTCAAGATATTTAGAAAAAACTAAAAAAGTACTGAAATAAAGTACTAATGTTTGTGGGCCGATATGTACCAAAAACTAATCAGCGCTTCATTTTGTTAAACTAATGGTAGGTTTTCAATTTCATTTCAATCGGTGCAACGGTGTGGAAAAAATCGTGGGCCAAAAAAGCGATAACATCCATCCATCCATACATACATCCATACATCCATCCATCCGCACGCACTAAATGAAAAAATCGCACTTTTTGGCCTCTCGACGAGACCCCATGTAATTTTTGGCAAAACCGTCACGTGCTAAAATTCAACCTAATTGAATACTACAATTTGTGACTTTAATTGAGTCCATGGGTTCCGTAGTCTTTGCCTGAGGACCCTTTGAAGCCACGCTTGCCCGAGCAGATTGACAATACTTTACCCATGCTTTGCATTGGATAAAGTAAAAAAATACAAATATATACTAAACGCCCCATGCCCCCCCCCCCCGAAACCACGCACCTCGCCCCACCCCCGGATCCCCCACCAGTTCACTCCCCACATCCATCCGTACCCAGTTAGTGCATTTAATTTTCTACTGGTCCACAGATTCTGGTGTATAGAGGTATATAAATAAATTCAGAATAATTTTTTTTTTAATTAAATGACAATTTAATGAATTTTTTAATCAATTAAATATATAATAATTTTATTGAAGCAATTTTTTACATGAAATAATGTATATATTGTATTTGAGGCTTCGATTTCGGAGATTACTCTCCCCCACCATCGACTGTACTTGATCATCTAGCTTGCGATAATATTTTTAGTCCGTGTTTTTTAATAAGAGGAATTTTAATCAATTAAATTGGCAAATTCTAATATATATTCAATATTTGCTATAACATATTAGTGGGTTTTAAAATTAAAAAACCAATTAATAAATAAAAGATAATTGAAAGAAATGTAAACAAACTTTTTTATTGACATTTTCATCTATAAATAATTACTTTAATTAAGAAAAGATCAATTAAGATGAAATTTGTCGAGGTCCAGACCTAGCCAGATCGTTTTCTCATCCTCAAAACTTGTTAATAGATTTGGTTTCATCAAAATCGGTAGAGCCGTTTTCAAAATAGTACTAAGATACAAATATATAAATATATATACAATTGTTGCTCGTTTAATAAGAGTAGAAAATAGAAAATAAAATTAAGTATTCTGGATTGTTTTTATAAAAGATTTTAATTTTTTTTTTTTTGAAAATTCTATAAATAGGTAAATAAATGATTTTTGTTTTGATTTAGCTTCACTTTTCTCGTTGAGTGAAACGGAAACGGATCCTTTTGAAACGGATGAGGAGGTGATTGACGGGGAAGCCGAGGCCTCTCAATTGTTTGAAGTTGCTGTCCCTGCACCAGAACAAACTTTCTACCCTGGCCAAGTGTACATCAGCAGTGGATACAGTAAAGCCGCTCATCAAAAACCATAATCATCTTTTCCTAT
Organism: Forficula auricularia; assembly: GCA_024734495.1. Lineage (NCBI taxonomy): Eukaryota > Metazoa > Arthropoda > Insecta > Dermaptera > Forficulidae > Forficula > Forficula auricularia. Next base: position 4,097,835 of record JALMQS010000228.1, read on the forward strand.
TCGATGATATGATGATGTTACCGATGTTTATTCATGTATATATATACATATTTGACTTAATTTTTAACCTTTAGTTATTTATTTTTTTTTATTAATTTTTATTTCAATAGAATTATTTTTTTTAACTTTTTTTATTTTGATAATTCCACTTTTAAAAACAAACATTGTATATTGGTATATAAATAAATACCCTACAATCCCAGCTAGCATAAGAATATTCTATAAATATTCTGATATCTTGGAATATCCTGTGAATAATCTTTCAATCTTCGTTAGATATTCTGGGAATATTCTTAGATCTAAAATATTCGTGTAGGACATTTAATTCAATTTACTAGAATATTCTTAGTTGAACATTCTTAGATTAAGGATATTTCCAGAAGATTGGCCCGAGAATTTATTTAATGCACATATTCTAATAATCTCCTGAGGATAATTGGAATATATATGTGGGAAATTAAAATTATAAGGTGTGGCAAACACATACATATATTGAAACAAAAGATCATCCCTTACAAGGACAATTGTAGCCATAAATAATAGCTGTTAATTAAAATGCTTTTTCAAAATAATAAAGTAGCCCTGAAAAGGACAATTGGTTCAATGCTTTTTCAAAATAAGAATGATGTTTCAATATGTATGTATTCGCCCTTACGCTAGAATAGGACATTAAATTCCCTTTCCCAGAATATTCTTGGAATATTCGGAAAGGAATATTCTCAGAAGATTAACGCCCATACAAATATTCTGTGGATCTCTTGGAGAGAATTGGAATATATATGTCCTTTAAATAACATCTTAGAATATTCTGGGGATATTGTTTTACCTGTGATTTTGGCTAGAGCTTGAGTAATTATCGTACCTTAAAGTGGTATTATTTAAGAAAAGTTTATCAAATATTTCTATTGAATAAAAATTATACTATATATTATATATATAAAATATACTTTTTTATATAAAATAAGTGTGAAAATTGTGAAAAAAATGATGAAATGATGAATTATTTTTATTTTTATATTTTTTTTTTTTTAATTTTTATATTTTCCTTTCAGAAATGATTGGTATTTTTTTTTATTATTGTGCCAAAAAAATTAAATTATTTTTTCCTATCTTTATTTTTTTTTATTTAATTATTATTTTTTGGCCAGATAAAAAAAAATCAAAATTGACTGATAAATAACAAGATTAAGAAATATCAAAAGTCATGCGCCACTATTTTTTTTTTTTTTTTTTTTTGAATTAAAAAAACACAAATACCTAGTCTTGAAATATTGTATATATAATAAATGTTTTTTTTTTTTTTTTTTTTTTTTTGTTTTCTTAATCAAGACAAGCTTAGGGTAAAAATATGAAATATATATATTACTATATTCATGACACACACACACACACACACACATACACAAAGTGGAAAAATATTCATAATTTTAGATTTACTTATCAGTTGATTTTTATATTTTGTAAATTTTAAGAAAATTAATTCTTAGGCTCTTAAAAAAAATATAAATGAGGTTTCTTCATTTGCAGACATTTATAGAGTACTTGGAATTTATCGTAAAATAAAGAATTTTTGAAGTGAAACTTCTTTAGTGACGTATCTGTTTGATTATTTGCTATGCCCCCTGGACCCTGAACCCGCCAGCCCACCTCCTGCACCACCCACCCCCACCCCCAGTTTTACCATTTCTAATTTTCTATTGGCCCACTGATTATGTAGTGTTATATATAGGTATATAAATAAATTCCGTATAATTTTATTTTTAATTAAATAACAAAATATCGAGTTTCATAATAATCAATTAAATTGGCAAATTCTAATATATAATCATATTTCTTATTATCTCTTTATTAATTCTAATTATTATTTTTTATTAAACCAATTATTTTATACGAATTAATGAATTAATGTATACATTGTATTTGAGCTTCGACTCCGGAGATTACTTCTCCACAATCGACTGCCCTTGGTCATATTTTTAGTCCTTGTTTTTAATAAGAAGAAAAAACTAATTAAAGAAAAAACCTCTTTTCCGATAATTATTCCAATTCCATGAATCCTCAATCAATTAAATTACAATAATAATAATAAATTTTATTGAACCAATTATTTTACATGCATTAGCGTATACATTTTATTTGAGCTTCGACTTCGGAGATTACATCCCCACCATCTACTGTTCTTGATCTTCTCGGGCTTGCGATAATGTTTTTAGTCCGTGTTTAATCAATTAAATTTTTTTTTTAACCAATTATTTTACATGAATTAATGTATACATTGTTTTTGAGCTTCGATTCCGGAGATTACTTCTCCACCATCGACTGTCCTTGATCATCTTTTAGTCCTTGTTTTTAATAAGAGGAAAAAACTAATTAAAGAAAAAACCTCTTTTCCGATAATTATTTCAATTCCATTGATCCAGTCCAATCAATCAATCAATTAAATTTTTTTCTTTTTTTTATAAATTTTATTAAACCAATTATTTTACATTAATTAATGTATACATTGCATTTTTGCTTCGATTCCGGAGATTACTTCTCCACCATCGAGTGTCCTTATTCATCTTTAGTCCTTGTTTTTAATAAGAGGAAAAATCTAATTAGATAAAAAAACCTCTTTTCCGATAATTATTTCAATTCCATTATTCCCCAATCAAGTCGATTGGTAATTCATCTCCTCCCAGATGTCTCCCATTCGATCAATTAAATTTTTTTTTTTTTTTTTTTATAAATTTTATTAAACCAATTATTTTACATTAATTAATGTATACCTTGTATTTTAGCTTCGATTCCGGAGATAACTTCTCCACCATCGAGTGTCCTTATTTATCTTTAGTCCTTGTTTTTTAATAAGAGGAAAAATCTAATTAGATAAAAAAACCTCTTTTCCGATAATTATTTTAATTCCATTATTCCCCAATCAAGTCGATTGGATTGCCCTCCTCTCTCCTGATCAATTAATTTTTTTTTTATAAATTTTATTAAACCAATTATTTTACATTAATTAATGTATACCTTGTATTTTAGCTTCGATTTCGGAGATTGCTTCTCCACCATCGAGTGTCCTTATTAATCTTTAGTCCTTGTTTTTAATAAGAGGAAAAATCTAATTAGATAAAAAAACCTCTTTTCCGATAATTATTTAAATTCCATTATTCCCCAATCAAATCGATTGGTATTCTCTCTCCCTCTCCCTCCTCATTTGTCCGATCAATTAAATTCTTTCTTTCTTTTTCTTTTTTATTAAACCAATTATTTTACATTAATTAATGTATACCTTGTATTTTAGCTTCGATTCCGGAGATTGCTTCTCCACCATCGAGTGTCCTTATTCATCTTTAGTCCTTGTTTTTAATAAGAGGAAAAATCTAATTAGATAAAAAAACCTCTTTTCCGATAATTATTTCAATTCCATTATTCCCCAATCAAGTCGATTGGTAATCCAATCTCCCTCTCTCTTCCTAAATTCATCCACTCGATCAATTAAATTTTTTTTTTTTTTTTTTTTTATAAATTTTATTAAACCAATTATTTTACATTAATTAATGTATACCTTGTATTTTAGCTTCGATTTCGGAGATTGCTTCTCCACCATCGAGTGTCCTTATTAATCTTTAGTCCTTGTTTTAATAAGAGGAAAAATCTAATTAGATAAAAAAACCTCTTTTCCGATAATTATTTCAATTCCATTATTCCCCAATCAAGTCGATTGGTGTAAACCTCTCATCCATCCAATCTCTCCACTTTGATCAATTAAATTTTTTTTTTTTTTTTATAAATTTTATTAAACCAATTATTTTACATTAATTAATGTATACCTTGTATTTTAGCTTCGATTTCGGAGATTGCTTCTCCACCATCGAGTGTCCTTATTCATATTTAGTCCTTGTTTTTAATAAGAGGAAAAATCTAATTAGATAAAAAAACCTCTTTTCCGATAATTATTTAAATTCCATTATTCCCCAATCAAATCGATTGGTCTTCCATTCTCTCATTGGTCGATCAATTAATTTTTTTTTTTTTTTTTTTATAAATTTTATTAAACCAATTATTTTACATTAATTAATGTATACCTTGTATTTTAGCTTCGATTTCGGAGATTGCTTCTCCACCATCGAGTGTCCTTATTAATCTTTAGTCCTTGTTTTTAATAAGAGGAAAAATCTAATTAGATAAAAAACCTCTTTTCCGATAATTATTTCAATTCCATTATTCCCCAATCAAATCGATTGGTATTCTCACCTCTCCCCTCCTCTTCTGACCAATTCAATATTCATTCCGATCAATTAAATTTTTTTTTTTTTTTTTTTTTTTATAAATTTTATTAAACCAATTATTTTACATTAATTAATGTATACCTTGTATTTTAGCTTCGATTTCGGAGATTGCTTCTCCACCATCGAGTGTCCTTATTAATCTTTAGTCCTTGTTTTTAATAAGAGGAAAAATCTAATTAGATAAAAAAACCTCTTTTCCGATAATTATTTCAATTCCATTATTCCCCAATCAAGTCGATTGGATCTCCTCATCCTCCCCCAACCTCAATTCTATCTCTTTCCCATCAATTAAATTGTTTAACTTTAATATAATATAATAATATTTGCTATAACCTATTAATGGGGTTTAAAATTAAAAACCAATTAAAAATAAAAGATGATTGAAAAAAAAATGTAAACAAACTTTTTTATTGAGATTTTCATCTATCAATAATTACTTTAATTAAGAAAAGATCAATTAAGATGAAATTTGTCAAGGTCATCCTCAAACCTTGTTAATAGATTTAGTTTCATCAAAATTGGTAGAGCTGTTTTCAAAATAGAACTAAGATACAAATAAATAAATATACAAACAATTTTTGCTCGTTTAATAAGAGTAGATATATAACTGTACTAATTAAAATCCTCAAAATGTAGTCTGAATTTGAACATAATTTATGACGTTGGTGCGCCTGTATTTAGGCAACATATATGCGCAGAGAAGAATGAAAGCTGCGTATGAGCTAGGCGAGTCCAGTCTTTGATGGAATCCTCCCTGAGCTTATGGCTTGGAACCCAGCAAGTAGGTATGAATGGATAATTTTTAAGTAAGCTTTAAATAGGTAGAGAATAGAAAAGGTAGATTGTACCACATAAACATCCGTGTTTTCCCAATTTGCTGTCTCAGTTCTATTTTATTGATGTGATTTTACTTAAAATTTGAATTTTTATTTAAATCACACATGATTAATTATAATTATTTATTGAAACAAATAAATACAAATACATACGACGTTTCAATCGACTTATTCTGCATTAAACATTAAAGACAAAATTAAAAATAAGCTGACGTGTTCTGATGTGGCCATCCAATTGGCTTTACCATACAACCTGGCCCCTCACTTATATTTAATATTTAATAAAATTATTTATAATCATCTAGGGGTGGGGGTTATTTTTAGACTCCTGGGGGCCCACTGATTATGTATACAAAATCTGTTCAAATGGCCTAGATTTTTAATTTTTAACCCCCCCTTCACCCCCCTTAATTTTGGGTCGATATGCACCAAAATCTAATCAGCTCTTAAGGTAGTTGTTTCGCGACAATACCAGCAAAAAGTTAATGCTCAAGTATATAGAACAGTCAATAAGGATTCATAGTTCATAAGGCCAACACTTTTTGCTGTTTTTGTACCAAATCTAGCCAATCCCGTGCTCGTTTGAGAAATTCGACAACATCGAAAGAGATTGAATATTTTTATACATGAAATTAAAATGACAGATAAAATACATTTTAAAGGTCGATTTATTAATCAAAAAGTTCTAAATAAACGATTAAAAGCTGTTGCGGTAATGAATGAGCGAAAAAAACGAAAAAAATGTGTACTAAGAGTGCTAATGTAGGTACCCGAATAATTGAAGTGGAGCGAGTTGGCGAATAACCTAACCTGTTGTCACTGTCAGAAAGATATTTTATTAAAAAATATTGTTGATGAAAGGCGATTAGGTTTGAATTCTATTTTTTCAATAAAATGTCAAGATTGCTATACATTAACTCATGTCAGTACTGGAAAGAAACATACATTTTGGGTGGTTAGTTTTTGTATTTTTAAACTTCTAGGGGGTCCGCTGATTATGTGTACAAAATTTGGTTGAGTTTGCTAAAATGGCCTAGATTTCGCCCCCCCCCCCCCACCATTAATTTTGGCCCCAGAAAAAAATATTTTCATTAATATAGGTTTATTTTATTGTATATTTCATTTTTCTTGTTTTTTTTTTTAGTTTGAAAAGATTATAATTTTAAATTTTAACCCCCCCCCCTCTTAATTGGGTCGATATGCACCAAAAATCTAACCAGCTCTTAATGTCAATGGGCCAAAACTACTTGTGAAATTTGGTTTCGATATTCACACTAGTTTTTGAGCTAGCTCGTCCACAAAAATTTGGTAACGCACAGACTAACTAACAGACTAGCAGACATTTTGACAAAACAATTATTATTTCGAAAAAAAAGAAGAAAAAAACGCTTATTTCATGCACGATCACAATACTTGACCATACACCCTGTATGGTAAAGTAAAAAATATAGTTAGCCAGAAAAAAATTAAACTTATATACTTTAAAGAGTGAACTAATAATAATAAAAATAATAATATTTTCAAAAATTTCTATAAATATCATTTTGTTATTTTTTAACAAATGTAATCAACGCCTACGTTACATCTTATGAAAATTATAATTTTGAAAAAATCTAGCGCACGCGCGCTTTCTACTTTTACTCCCTCTTTCGCTGGTTTAATAAATGCGCTGTTGCCAAAATGTTTTAGTGAAATTTTTTTATATACATTTTTCATTATTTATTCCTTATTATCTCAGAAACTGTGTTGTAACTATGAATCAAACTTATCTTAAAATATGTATTGGTTATTGTTTAATGTTGGTTTAGTTTTTTATAAAAATTGTACGAAGGGTTTCTTAATTATAATTAAATATGTATGTAAACTTTCCGATATCCCGTATAGTGCAATGCTAAAGAGCCCGAAAAAATCGATTTTTGAAATTAAATATCTCCGGAACTGTATTGTTCATCAATTTCGTTTTGCCACCAATCGATGCACAAGTATTTCAATAATAATATATCTAAATTTCAGACAAATCCTACGAAATCGCATTTGGCGGAACAACTACCTTAATCTCAAGGCAGTAAAATTACGTGTGAAATTTGGTTTCGATATTCACACTAGTTTTTGAGCTAGCTCGTCCACAAAAATTTGGCAACGCACAGGCCGAGGGGTGTACCGCGATCTAATATCGTGTACACCTTCTTACACCTCCATTTTCATTTACAAGTAGATGACAATAGATTATCTAATGAATTCCAAAGTAATCCCAGATAATTCCAAAGGCGGTGTACAAAATTGTACATTGATAGTGTATGTGTGTGTGTCAATATGGTAATTTCATTTAATTACACTGGGCAACAAAAAAATAATTTTTAAATGCTTCGAGCACTTGATGAGTCAATTCCTACCAATTTTGGGTTGAGAAAAACGAATATGACAATGAAAATTTTTTCTTAGCTCTAGTTTCTGTGAAATACAGTAGGTGGCGGATCAAGAGAAAAAGATACATTTTAATTACATATGCTAACAACATTGAAAGTGCATTTTATTTTTTTACAAATTGTAGTTACATTCTAAGAGTTCTACATTGCTGGAATAATACTTGACAGATGGTCGTGTCTGAAGAGATTTATGTGGTGCCTTCATCAGATCGTCGTTTTTTAGCTTGCCTCTTTTTTGTTGCCCAGTGTTATTAGTCCATCAGGAATTTACAGATTAGTTTTTAACCTGTAAACTCCTGATGATGGACTAATAATCCGAAATATATTGAGATTGTATACACCTCTTTGAGTTTTATTTCATTCACTCTGAAACTACACTCCCTTTACTTTATTAATGTTTATTATCCTTTATAATCACGTAGTTTTAGTTTTTTAGTTATAACTCGAGTTCTAATTGAGCTACAAACAAGTGGTAATTTGTAAATCCAAGAGGAAGCTGTTTTCTATTAGTTCAACAAAATATTGTGATCTCAAATATTGTTGTTTAATATCTAACGGAACTCGAAAATAGGTCAAAATGGTCTTTTTCACCGTTTTCATCGATTATATCTCCAAAACAAGAGCTAATCGGTAATCTTTATGGTGATTTTTGAATTCAGCAGGTGGAAATACATAAGAATCAGCTATTTTTGAGCCCGAAGCATTTTCATTGTTGGGCAGTGTTATTTAGTACCTGGAGCCACCGAGCGATGCACGGTAACCTCTGCCCCCCTCCCGAAACCACACACCTCGCCTCCACCCCGCTGCACCCACCTTCTGCACCTCCCACATCCACCCCACCCCGCATTTCTAGCTTTCTAATGGTCCACATATTATGTGTATGTTATTTAGTAATGAAGCTGTTGAAGCTTTTATTTTTGTGATTAATTTGGTTAAAGTTTAAATTTTATTTAAATCACACATGATTACTTTATAATTATTTATTGAAACAAATAATTACAATTTTAATACGACGTTTCGATCGACTTATTCTGCGATCGTTCTCAAGTATGAGTACCCACTCCGATTATAGGTTAACTGAGTCAATCATGTTTATCTGGGCTCAAAGCCCAAATATACCGACGGCATCAGCGCCCCCTGTCGGATTGAGCATTACATGTTTTTAAAGATTATAAAAAGCAAAAAAATTATATTGACAAATCAAATGATAATAATAGCAATAATAGTACATAACAATTAATTCACTATATCAAGAATGTTATAGTTTACATCGTTGGATTTTTTAATATAAGGTACATTTTGTATATTAACATATTTTTACATGAAGTTAGCAACCCTGACATTTGTAAGTTGGCACGGTATTCCAAAATGTTGTTATGTTATTTGTTTACTCGTACACCAATTTGCCCACATTCGTTCATATTGATAAACATTATAAAAAATACATAAGAAAATCATAGATTAACCAACATCCCTTTAGATAAAACAAATTTCAATAAAGAATTAGAAATAATAAAACAAATAGCCAATAAAAACGGTTACGAGGAAACTCTTATTGACAAACTATTAAAAAAGAAAATTGAAAAGTCAACTCTGAATCTGATTTATTCCCAAATGTCCGAGCCAGAATCAAAACCAAAATTAATAATCCCATACTATGGAAAAATTTCGGAAACTTTAAAATTAAAATTCAAAACTTTAGGATATCAAACTATTTTCAAATCCTCTAGAACATTGGGATCTGATATTAGCAATAATAAGAAAGACAAAATTCAAAAAATGGACAAAAAAGGTGTCTATTCCATAACTTGTGGAGAATGTGATTCGACCTATATAGGAAAAACAGAACGAAATTTAAACACGCGCATTTCGGAACACAAAAGGGTTTTTAAAGGGAGTTCAGGGCATAGTGCATTTGCAGACCATTTAATCTCCGAGAAACATTGTTTTCCAGATGAATCAAATATTAAATTAATTAGATCAGAATTAGATCCCTTAAAAATTAGTATTTTCGAATCGTTGGAAATTTTAAAATCATACAATAATTCACCAAAAAAATTCTTAAATCGAAAAATAGAAATTCCCGAAAGCTTTATTTTAAAAATAGCGGCTAAAATATAAACTTCACGAAAGCCACCTACAGCCAAAATAATAAAACAAGTACAAATTTCAATTCTGAACTTACCCACACTGTATATTTTCTTAACCTAACCACATGAAAGATTTTAAACTTTCATTCATAAATTAATTCCTGTGAATACATTGTAATAGACTGATGAAGAGGGCAAAGCCCTCGAAACTATAGTCTCGTTATAAATAAATAAAATTTATAATTCCAGCAGAAGACACACTCTTTTATTGTCTCCTTCAATATATAAAAATTCTGCTACTCTCGGCAAAAACTTTCAATTTAACATAAGAAAATAATAATAATAAAAAATAATCGTATAGGATCTGAAATAAAAACATAAAATTAAATAAGATTTGTTTCCAAGTTATATAAAAAAAGCCACTTCAACCACTTTATTTGTATACACACCTGTAATGTTATGATTTAGACACCTGTTAATTCAAAACAAACAAAAAAAATCCTAATTTTAATATAATATATCTGGGGGCACGGGGGGCAGTGCCCCAGCCAAGTTCGATTCGGACGGGGATGTGTGCACTGCCAGACTACCCTTTATAGGAAACTACTCAGGGCATTTTGACGCCTCTGTAACTTCGTAATGGAAACCTCTACATGGCTGAAATTTTTTTCCAGAATACTGGTCCATAAGCTTAACTAAATTACAAAATTTCATATTTCTACTGTTTATACCATCCAAGTTACAAGAAGCCAAATATATGTTTTTTCGTCACTCACTCACTGACTGACTGACTCACTCACTCACTCACTCACTCATCAAAATTCTAGAGTACTTCCGCTAACCCTAGAATGCTGAAATTTGGCAGGCAGGTAGAGTTTGGGGTACAATTAATGGGAAAAATCCAAAAATCGAAACTTTCCCTTCTTCAGGACCTAAAATGAAGGGGTGAAAGTTATAGACTTAATTAACATATACTAAAAATTCAATGAACCTAGAATGCTGAAATTTGGCATACTGGTAAAGCTTGACACATTAATAAAGGACGAAATTGAAAAATCGAAACTTTTCCTTCTTCAGGGCCCGAAATGAAGGGGTTAAATTTATAGGATAAATCCAACTTACAAAAAGAAGTGAAATCTCAACAAAAACACTTGTGTAAAAAAAGGCCAAGTTCGATTAATAAAATCCGTTTGCCAAAAAAAGTAGTGAGATCTAATGTGCTGCCAAGTTCAACATCATCAATTTATTAAATGAGTCGAGAATATATTAGTAACTTCAATCAAAACGCATGTTTTTCATTTCACATGTCCCTCTATATTTTTTATTGATTTCACATTTCTAGTTGAAATTATTTTCCCAAAACTTGGCTTTTACGCATTATAATGTATGTCACGAATTACTAGTTACCATATCATGGGATCTTAATAAGAGGGGAGTGGTGGAGGCCCTATCAAACAATAATAATAATAATTTAATGCGTAAAAGCCAAGTTTTAGGAAAATAATTTCAACTAAAAATGTGAAATCAATAAAAAATATAGAGGGACATGTGAAATGAAAAACATGCGTTTTAATTGAAGTTACTAATATATTCTCGACTCATTTAATAAATTGATGATGTTGAACTTGGCAGCACATTAGATCTCACTACTTTTTTTGGCAAACGGATTTTATTAATCGAACTTGGCCTTTTTTTACACAAGTGTTTTTGTTGAGATTTCACTTCTTTTTGTAAGTTGGATTTATCCTATAAATTTAACCCCTTCATTTCGGGCCCTGAAGAAGGAAAAGTTTCGATTTTTCAATTTCGTCCTTTATTAATGTGTCAAGCTCCACCAGTATGCAAAATTTCAGCCTTCTAGGTTCATTGAATTTTTAGTATATGTTAATCAAGTCTATAACTTTCACCCCTTTATTTTAGGTCCTGAAGAAGGGAAAGTTTCGATTTTTGGATTTTTTTCCATTAATTGTACCCCAAACTCCACCTGCATTCCAAATTTCAGCATTCTAGGGTTAGCGGAAGTACTCTAGAATTTTGATGAGTGAGTCAGTCAGTGACGAAAAAGCCTATCTCTGGCTTTGAAAGCTTTGAAAGTACTGCTGCCGTTCGCAACATCATATTTATGCGAAACGGGATTTTCTGCCTTGGCTGCAATGAAATCCAAATATCGAGCTCGTTTAGTTGTAGAAAAAGAGCTACGAGTAGCTATATCGTCACAAACACCAAGATTTGATAAACTTTGTGCTAATAGACAAGCACATCCATCTCATTAAAAACAATAATAAAATATCGTTTTCCATTAGTTTGTATGAATAAATTTTATAACAGTAAAAATGTTTGTGTTTTTATTTTATGAATCTTCAGGGGTGGAGGGGGGCGCCAAATGATTAAATATTTTTAAGGGAGGCGTAGTAACATCAAGTTTGGAAACCACTGCTCTAAGCTATGCGCTTTAAACTGATTGTAAGTATCCCGCCTTTTGGTTTATGAGGGGCGTAAATCCTCAAAGGCTGCTGTGTTTAATTTTATGATCTTAAATGTTTTTTCCATAGTGAGCTGGTTTGATTATCTAGCTATCAATGTTATACCTACATATTTAATATCCTGTAAAGAAAATGGATGGGAAGGCAAAGTTAGCTCTCTTCAAAAGAGTATGCAACAAAAAGACAACAATTAACGTTTATATAAAATTTATTTTGTAATCAACAAAAGGGAAGGTTTAAAAAATGTGTAGTGTAGTGTAGATTGATGTGATAAAAAGGATAGTATTTGGGATAGTGTAGGTTATAGGAGCCTTGGTGGCCGGTCCTGGATTCCCTGCGCAAAATTGGTTGGGCGATTAAAACATATATTTTGGTAAGCGTGGCTTTGCGATTTGTTAGTCAAAAAACTTTAATTAGATCCCTTAAAAAAATTAGTATTTTCGAATCGTTAGAAATTTTAAAATCATACAATAATTCACCAAAAAAATTCTTAAATCGGAAAATAGAAATTCCCGAAAGCTTTATTTTAAAAATAGCCGCTAAAATATAAACTTCACAAACGCCACCTACAGCCAAAATAATAAAACAAGTATAAATTTCAATTCCGCCCACTCTGTATATTTTCTTAACCTAACCACATGAAAGATTTTAACCTTTCATTCATAAATTAATTTCTGTGAATCCATTGTAATAGACTGATGAAGAGGGCAAAGCCCTCGAAACTACGGTCTCGCTATAAATAAATAAAATTTATAATTCCAGCAGAAGACACACTCTTTTATTGTCTCCTTCAATATATAAAAATTCTGCTACTCTCGGCAAAAACTTTCAATTTAATTTAAAAAATCTTAGAATAAAAAGAGAAAATAATTAACGAAACGAACATTTAGGATATGAATTTTAGTTATCAGAATATTGTGAACTTGTAAAAATGACCCATGGGTGCCTAGTGCCACGAGTGGGAGTAGTCACGTGATTAGGGTGAAAAATTAGTGTCAATTTTGAACATTAAACATAGAGCACATTAAAAATATTCCCGCGTACAAAATTTTTTTTACCGAAAAGTCATGATAAATTACAAACTGAGTTAAAAGAAATATTCGTATTTAATGAAGAAAAGGGTGTAATTTGTAATTAAAGCCGAGACGGAGAGGTACGAATCATTAATTGAATATTTGAATCAAGATAAAGATAATCCAATTTCCAAAATTTGTTTGAAAAAGCTCAAAAAACATTGAATTTCAAATAAATTTAGAACTTTTGTCTTCAATTTTAGAAGAACTCAGTGGTTTATGTCAAATTTTTCAACGCCGTGTATTAACACCCACATAGATGCTTTTCAATTTGCTCACGTGCAAATATTAATAAAATCAAGGAATAATATTTTGGAAAAATGGCATGGAACAATAAAATAAGGGTGGTTTTAGAAAAAGCAAATGATTTAAATATCTATCTACTCTTATTAAACGAGCGAAAATTGTATATATATTTGTATGTTTGTTCTATTTTGAAAACGGCTCTACAGATTTTGACGAAACCAACTCTATTTTAATCTGTAGTTTTCTTTGACGATTGAAGAATGATTTCTCATTTTTAGCCAAATCCAATGGAGTGCGATTATTAATATTTTTCAATGTTTTATTGGCCCCCCTGTCAATTAAAATTTTAACAACATCCAATTTATTTCCCTGAATTGCATAATGAAGGGGAGTATTCATGTTTACATTTTGATGATTTAAATTTGCCCCCTTGTCTAATAATAAATTGACTACCGAGAGTTGACCATTATGACATGCCACCATTAAAGGAGTAGTATTATGAGAATTGAGTGAATCTATTTCTGCTCCTTTTGATAATAAATATTGCACAATATGCAAATGACCTTTCAGTGATGCATGATGCAAAGGATGATAATTATAACCATCTCTATTAATTTTAGTTAAATTTGAGGGATTTTGGGCAAGATAGTACTTGACCCCTGGGAGAGAACCTTTCTCTGCTGCTTCCCATATATTAGTAGTATTATCTCTATCCATTGGTTCATCAGGTATTAATTTTTCTTCCAATTCATTCAACTAAAATTAAATAAATAAATTAATTAAAATTATAACTGTATATAAAATAATAAATAAAAGGTAAGGATTTCAAAAACAATAATTCCAACGTTTCGATATTATTCATTAATCGTTAATAAAATTAAAATTTGATGTTTCGGTTCCAACATGGGGATGCAAGAAATGAGGGCGCAAAAGCTTCAAGGGCGCAGAATAAATTTGAATTAAAGAGAAAGAAAATAAGCCCCTGCCTATATTTTATTTATTTATTTAGGGTCAGGAAGGGCAGTTGGCCAAGCAGAATTCTCGCATCCATGACCTCATAGGATCCTGTGAAAATTCCAGGGTTGTCCACTAGCCGAGAAACGGACCTCTTTACTTTCATTTCCTTGAGAAAGTGAAAATAAATCAATCGAAACGTTGAAATTATTCTTGAAATGAATATTTTTCGATTTGTTCAAATTTCTGACAAATATTGAAATTAAATAAAACTAATTCAATGCAAATTAATAAATAAATAATAATAATAAAATAAATAAATTAACTTACATTTTGGGTCAATTTCAAAATATCAGTTTCTATTTTTTTAATCATGATTTTGAGATTATTATTATTATCATTAATCTAAAATAGACAAATAAATAAATAAACAGTAATTAAAAATTATTTCTAATAATTAAATCAACTTACATTTGTATTAAATAATTCAAATTTATCGTCAAGTGATTTATTTGAATTATTATTATTATTAAATAAATAAATAAATAAATAATAAGTATAGAAAATAATAAATTAATAAATAAATTACTTACACTTTTCTGAACTTTTTCTTCAAGAGATTTGAATTGGGATTTTATTGTATTATTATTATCAATCATCTGAATAAATAAATCAAGAAATAATTAAATTAAAAGTATAGAATAAATTAACAATTAATTTTATTAAATAAATAAATAAATCTAATGAATAATAAGTTGAATGGTTCTAATCCAAATTCAAGGCTTAAAATAATAGCTAAAGGAATTTGAAAAGATTTTCTAAATTTCTAAATTGTTCATATAATTCCATTGTAAAGTGAGGTAACAGGTTGTTGGTTCAACTACTATCAGAGATTTTGTTTATACAGGGTGGGCCATAAAGATATACCACATTTTGAAGAGGTATAAAAAATGAACAAAATTAACTAGAAAAAAACTGAATATATTTTTGAAAAGAATATAAAATAATTTTTTTTAAATGTGTTTTAAACATTATAGCAGACAAAAAAGGGGGGCGAAGGGTCAAAAATGAAAATTCTAGCCCTTTCGACCAAAATATGTATACAAATTTTGGTTGTGTTTGGTCAAAAGGGCAAGAATTTTCATTTTTGACCCCCCCCCCCCACCCTCTTTTTGGTCTGATAATGTTTAAGACACATTTAAAAAATGTGTGTCGTCCTACACACCATGACACCGCCCTGATTCCAGCCACCTCGCGCCACCGTCAATCAGAGCAGCAGCCTGGCAGTTTTTACCATTACAATTTAATATTTTCTTAGATTCACGCGATCACTGTTCATAATTAATGTAATAAGCTAAATAAACCTTAAGTTTGTTTTTTCCCCTCCCTGGGCTTGCTCATAACAAAGCATTTGGCCAACTCTATAGTATTAAAATTTTATTTTTACCCCTTAACAAGGACCAATATGACACCAGAGGGGCGCCCCCCAGAGCACTGCCGGGCCACAAAAAGTTCCTGCCTTGATCCTTAGTACAAAAACTGAGGCCTAAGATGTAAAAGGTCTCAAAGGATCATTGTCGAAGACTATGAATAAGTTATGAAATGGCTTTAAGGAATTCATAATAAGTAATGATTAAATGAGATTTGGTGTAGTATGTCAAGTGTTATTCCAAAACTATCCAATAGACAAAATATGCCCTATTATTATCTTGGTAATAACGGATTTAACATTTGTATAATGGAGAAGAATTGTCATTCGTGTTGGTAGCAAAGTTTTTTCTTTAGTAATATCAGTGTAAAATTTGTCAATTTTTTTTTTTTTTTTTTTTTTAATGCAATCGAATGCAAGAAGGGGTGCACCAGTAAAGATGTAGCCCCTATGGATCTCGAAAGACCCTTGCATTACCGAAGAGAAGGGAAAGTTGATTAAGTGAGAGGGTGTAGACGTAGGTGTCTATGCACCCTGGTTTTGAAGGTTTGAAGATCATAGGTGCTGGGAAAGATAGAGGCTGGGAGAGAGTTCCAGTTCCTTGAAGTCATGGGGATATATGTATTCGCGAATGAAGTGGTCCGGCACTTTTCCAATTTGACCGCAAAAGAGTGTTGGGAGTCGGCAAAACGTGTGCTGCGTGCAAAGCATGCTTTGGGGGGAATTATTGATTTTATCTCATCAGAGCACCTGCCGTGATAGTATCTATAGAAAAGGGAAAGGGCAGAGACATCTCTTCGATGAGCCAGCGAGTCGAGGGAGTCGGTGAGGGTAGAATCGTCAATTAGCCTGACGGCTCGTTTCTGAATTGCATCAAGGGTAGCAAGAGAATATTTTGAGGCTCCTCTCCACAGATGAGAGCCGTATTCGAGACAGGGGCGGATTTGGGCCTTGTAGATGGTGAGAAGTTGTGGGGGTTTGTAAAATTGCTTGGACCTGAATAAGAAGCCAATCTTCCTTGCTGCAGATTTCGCCACAGAGGAGATGTGTTCATTCCAAGACAGGTCAGATGCGACAGAGACGCCCAACATGGATAGGCTGTCACACATTTTCAGGGTATTCGAATCGAAGTGAATATCAGGGAAATCTCTATTTTCGCGCCTAGAAATTAGACAACATTGAGTTTTATTTGAATTAAAGTTAACTAAATTTTGAGAGCCCCATTTATTCAGTTTGTCTAGGTCGAGAGTAATTGAGGAGGCAATATTGATTCGATTATTCGGGAGAGAGGGTTTGCCGTGTAGAGTGCTATCGTCGGCGTAACAATGAGTGGGGTTTGCCGTTTGATCAATAAGGTCGTTTATATAAATAAGGAAGAGTGTGGAGGAGATTACAGAGCCTTGGGGAACACCAGAGTTTGTGGAGAACGATTCAGATGATGTTCCATCCACCACAACTTTTATACTTCGGTTTGTCAGAAAGCTTTCTATCCATTTGCGAAGTGTTGGTGTGAATCCAAAGGCTGGCAGTTTGGCAAGAAGATTTTTGTGCCAAACCTGGTCAAAAGCTTTGGAGATATCAAGGGCTACAGCGAGGGTTTCTTTTCCGGCCTCTAGAGTATTGTTCAAGGTGTGGGTGACATAGGTTAAGATGTCGCCTGTGGAACGATTTTGTCTGAATCCATATTGCCTATCGTGAATTAATTTATTGTTTTCTAAGTGATGAAGGACGTGTTGGTTTACGACTAATTCCATTAATTTGGAAAGAACAGAGGTGATCGAGATAGGCCTGTAATTAGAGATTTGTGATGTGTCTCCTTTTTTAGGAATAGGTGTGACTCTGGCTATTTTCCAGCTTTTGGGGAATATGCCCGACTCGTAAGAGAGTTGGAATAGCTTGGATAAGATAGGGGCAAGTTCAGGGGCGCATTTTTTAATGAGAATTGGTGGGATGTTATCCGGGCCAGCGGCGGATTTGGAATTTAATTTATTAATGGCTTTTATGATTATTTGGGGCCTGAAAATTATTTTGCCCATGAGGTTGGTTTGGGGGGTATAAGTGGGCGGGTTAAGCCCTTTGTCGTCTAAAGTGGAGTTAGTTGCGAAATAGGATGCTAGTGATTCGGCTTTTTCGGCGGGGGTCGTTGCTACTGAACCATTTGGGTGAAAGAGGGGCGGAAGTGAGGGGGACGCGAAATTTCTATTTATTGCCTTGTGTAACGAGAAAAAGGCCCGTTTTCCATTGGGGCAAGATGCGAGACGGTCAGCTATCCTCTGGTCGAATGATTTCTTTGCCTCAGAGATGATTTTTTTGCATGAGCTTCGCGACTTGGTAAATGCAACTCGGTCACATTCTAGCCGTGAAAGTTGCCATTTCTGAAAAGATTTGTTTTTTTCACGGACGGAATCTGCGCATTGTCTACCAAACCAAGGCTTAGAATCCTTGTTCCTTTTAATCAATTTTGAGGGGATATAGGTTTCTAAGCCTATTTGAATTGCCTCGTTAAGGGCGTCTGATATTGTATCTATCACAGTTCAAATATATATGATCAATATCCCCAATAATTTCACCACCGCACACGCAAAATGGAGTATCCCTGACTCCCAGTCTATGTGGGTGAGACGGTGTGGGAGCATGACCGCTACGAAGGCGAAATATCAGTGTGGACAGATTTTTAAAATAATGGTTGTATATGAACCATGGTGTATGGGGAATTATAGGAAGGATTTTAAAGAGATGACCTCCTTTGGTCTTACTTGCTCTCTGCCCACTGTTGTTGCCATTTTGAAAGAGATTTATTTTTAATGATGTTATACTAGTAGATGTCAGAAATAGGGAGAGCAATGTTTAAAAACTCCCCATCCAACCTGGCTAGATTAGCAAGTTGGTCTGCTTGTTCGTTACCATTTATCCCTAAGTGCCCCGGAATCCAAGTAAAGGAAATTTTTTTACCTTAAGTTAAGATTAATACAATTATGTTTTCTTTCAAAAAGTAATTTATTTTAAAAAAAGTAATTAGAAAATAGGTATTTTGTATATAGTATTTCAAATACAATTTGAAAAAAGTATATTGTATCTGATATCTAATATACTTTACTTAAAAGTAACTTGTAACTTGTATTTCAGTTACTTTTTATAGAGGTAAGTATCTTGTACATCTCTGCTCCTAGTACTCATGAGAACAGGTTGAAACCTGCTCAATTCGATCAGCAATATTCCCCATCATTGGCTTGAAACTAATTTAACATGTTTGGACAGGATCATATGAATCTGAACTTTCTAACGCCAAATCTAGTCTAATCAACATTGTATGTTGTCAAGTAATGCTATAATTGATGGAATTAATGGAAAATATCCATTGTTTTATGGGAGTTTTTAAAACCAAAAATAAAATTCTGGATTTTAAATAAAACAGAATTTTAATGACAAATAAATATAAAAACGTGACGTCATGGAATATTTTTGTTAATTTTTTCGGTTTTAGTAAGTAAAAATTTATAAGAAAATGAAGAAAAATTCTATGCAGTTTTTCTAGTGGTTGACCGGTCTAAACAAATAGATTTGTAAACAAAATAATCTTTGTTTATTTATTTGAAATTGAATTATATTTCAACAATCAATATTGTTCATTGTTAATAATAAATAAATAAATACTTACATTTTTATTAATCAATCCAATTTTTTCATTGATTGAGTTTAGAATGGATTTATTGCTTTGTTCTTTCGCTTCGATTCTCTTTAAATAAATAAATATGAGATTAATAAATAAATATTTATTATTATTATTATAATAAATAATAAAATATACCTGCAAATGTTTGGTTAATGCTTCATTTTTGGATTTCATGATAGCACAATTCATTTCTGCCCTTAACTTTCCCTTATAATATTTAATTAAAGTTGCTTCGAAATTTGAATTCATTTTTAATTAATAGAGTTAAAAAAACACGTAAGATTTTAATTTCAAAAATATAAACTGCTCCTTCAAGAATTAATTAAAATATTAATAAATATGTTGGCTAGAGATGAGACAGGTCAATTGCTGTTCGGAATTGCCACCAGAGGCGCTGGCCGTTTGGCATTTTTCAAATCTCGAATATATATATTCCGAGTTAATTGTTAAAGAGTTAGGCCGAAGGCGACCCAACCAGCGTGACCCAAACCGGCTACCTGCTCACATACGTGCAGTGGCGGCCGAAAGAAATCGCGCCAGGCGTCGCTGGCAACGGCACTCCGACCCCGGGACAAAGCAGAATGGAATAGGCTCCATAGAAACGTACGCACACTCGTAACGGAATGGGAAACCGAAAAATGGCAAAGGCAGCTTCAAGCACTCAACACTGACGATGGAACTCTGTGGCAGAAAACCAAGCAACTCAAAGGTGAACGCCCCTACCAAGGCCCCCTCAAACTAGGCGATACTTATGCCATGACCAACCATGAAAAAGCAGAAGTCGTAGCCAACCATTTTGAAAACCTGATGACAAACACCCTGCCATACGTCCTCGGGGAGAACGAGGCAAAGCGGGAGCTTCACGAACTCCTCTCACAAGAGGGCCCAGTACATCCAGCACCAGCCATCAGCGTCCCATGGATCAGAGAAGCAGTCAAAAACATTAAAAAAGAAAAGCCCCAGGCAGAGACGGAATCGTCCCAATCACGATTCAAAACCTTCCCGGGAAGGCGATTCTCTTTTTGGCCAAACTGTTTGAAGGAATTCTCTGCAAGGGATTTTACCCTAAGTGCTGGAAAACCGCTACTGTAATTGCCATCCCAAAACCACGGAAAAATAAGGGCGACGTAACAAATTATCGTCCCATCAGCCTCTTATCAATTCTCGGAAAACTCGCCGAATCATCCATCCTCGGCTGGCTCGAACAGGAATTTCAGAGACTAAATGCAATCCCAGACCACCAAATGGGATTCAGAAGAGGTATTGGAGTGCTTCACCAGCTCACCAGAGTGGTCGACCATATCCAATGTAAATTAAACAACGGATACCGACCAGCTCTAGTGACACTCGATCTGTCAAGTGCATTTGATAAAGTCTGGCACACTGGACTCTGCCTAAAGCTGGCCAAGGCCGGAGTAAACAAAAATCTGGTCAAACTCATTGCCAACTACCTGGAAAACAGAGACTTCGAAGTAAGGCATGGTCCCGTATTCTCCACCAGAAAACACATTAGCTCGGGCGTACCACAGGGCTCCAAAATAGCCCCACACCTATTTAACTTCTATGTAAGCGACCTGCCGATACATCATGGAATAATGGCAGCACAATATGCAGACGACACGGCTTTTGTAGGCTGTAAAAACACTCCCCAAGGGACAATCAAGCTCCTGAATGGCCAGCTGGCCACTACCAACGACTTCTTCACAACGTGGCGCCTGAAGCTAAATGCCACCAAATCGGAGGCCGTCTGGTTCAAAGCAAGGAAGAAATACTCCAGATTCCATCTGACTGCCGGAGAAGAAAAAATTCCCTGGTCTAACCATGCTCGCTACCTCGGAGTATGGATAGACAAAGGACTGAACTGGAAAACCCACACAACCAAAGCAGCGGCTACAGCAAAAACCGCCAGCAAGGCCCTGAGACCACTCCTCACCCAGAAAAGCCCGATCCCTATTGACTCTAAAATTCTGCTCCACAGGTCCATCACGCGGCCCAGGCTCACATACGGCTCCCCAGTATGGCACAACACGGCGGAATCAAACCTACAGCGCCTACGCTCAGTGGACACCAAAGCACTTCGCCTGATTGCCGCACCACCCGCCGAAGCCCACGTGACAAACGCGGAAATTCACGTGGCCTTGGATATAGAACCACTAACGGACCTGACAAACCGACTAAATGCCAAATTCTTTCGCATTGCAAAATCCCACGACAATCCCCTAATCAAGATAATCGGGGAAAATGCAAACGCAAAGCCGTACGGCAAAACATACAAAAACTGTACAAAATAAGCCAACAGAGGGCCCCAATAACGTGAAGTTCATCCCTCCCCCCAACTAGCATAGGTTTTTCTTCTCTTTGTTCATAATTTTTATTTCCTTTCTTTTTCAACTCCAGTTAATTAACGGGAATAATCAATAATCTGTACAAAAGTCATTTTCCTAAAAAAATCAACAATGTATAAAATAAAATTTAATTAGTCTAATTTCAAATCAGTCGAATCAAGATGCAAGCATCGATCTCGACTCTCCCTCCCCAATGAAATCGCGACCGGAAAATGTTATTGTTAAAAGTACGGTCTCGCTCTCTGAAGGGAGGACTAAATTTATGTTACTTGTTTATTGTATTATATAATTACTGTATGAAAATTTTTATGTAAATAAACACCTTTAAAACGTAAAGAGTTAGGTGTCGGTTCAAGGTGAAACATTTTTAATCAAAAGTATGTAAGTAAAATTTCAAGGTAGGTTTCTCAAAATAAAACAAAAATATATGTTTTGCATTTTATCTCGATATATATATTTCGGGTTTTGACCCCATCATCAGGAGTTAACAGAGAAAACTCAAAACATTTAATATTATTTGTTTTATATTGTGATATATATATATTATTATATATATATCACAATATATATATATATCATATATTATATATTGTCTATATACGACACAATCATCCGCGAAAAGCCTAATAGATGATTGCACAATAGAAGGCAAATCATTTACATATATATTTATATAAATACGATTTCATAAGTTAATTGATCTTGCAAAATATTTTGCATTTTTTCATTGTATTCATCTTTATTCATGACTACCGTACAGAACAGAAACTTGTGTTTTAAATAATATTTTTCCATTTCATCGATTACGTCTGCCCAAAATAAAGTAACAAATAGAAGTTGACTTTTATATTTCAACTTTTCATTTTCCCCTTACTGGCCCCTTAGCCAATTCAATTTAAATAAAAATTTAAACTTTAAACAAAAAGTGTTAATAAACGATTGAAAGTTGTTGCGACAATGGCTGAAGCGAAAAAACGTCAAAAAAAGTACTAAATTTAATTCACTTTTAGGTTAAATATATGCGTTGTTGCCAGTTTTTGTTTTTAGTGTAGATTTTTCATTATTATCTTACGTGTGTTGTAATTATGAATTAAAATTTTCTTTAAAAATGTATTAGTTCAATGTTGGTTTAGTATTTTATACCAATGGTAAGAAAGAGTTTTAATAATTATAATTAAATATGTGTGTAAACTTTCCGATTTCCCCCGTGTATAGTGCAATGTATAAGAGTCTGAAAAATCTCTATCTTTGGAATTTAATATCTCCGGAACTGATTTGTTCATAAATTTCGTTTTGCCACCAATCGATGCACAAGTATTTAAATAATAATCTGTCTAAATTTCAAAAAAATCCTAAGAAAACCAATATGGTGAAACAACTACCTTAAGATTGATAAAATTAGGTTTTCTTTCAAAGAGTATTTTATTTTGAAAAAGTATTTAGCAAATACTTATTTTGAATCTAGGATTTCAAATACCATTTACAAAAGTATCCTCTGTATCTAATAAAAACTATACTTAAAAGTATCTTGTAACTTGTATTCCAGTTACTTTTTATGAGGTATCTTCTACATCTCTGAGGAAATAGTTAACATTGAGATTTCTAATTTCTTAACAGAAGAACCAAAGGCATACAATTCCACGCTTCTAGAATTGAGTTTTCAATGCGGCCTTCTTCTGTTTCTCCATCATGTGATAATTAATAATCGATAACATTCCAATAATTGTTCAATATGTTTCCAAAATTATAGATTATAGATCGATAATTTCCTAATTCCATATCCAATTAAGAAGATTTTATTATCGAAATCCTGCATATTAAAAACTGGTTGGTGCGCATGCGTAACCGAAACCAGCCGAGAATCAAAGCTCTGAATAAATGATAAAAAGTAAGTCAAATTTCAAGGTAGGTTTGTTTCACAATATAAAACAAATAATATTAAATGTTTTGAGTTTTCTCTGTTAACTCCTGATGATGGGCTCAAACCCCGAAATATATATATCGAGATAAAAACTCAAAACATATATTTGTTTGATTTTTGTGAAACCCACCTTGAAATTTTACTTACTTTTTATTATTAAAATGTTTCACCTTGAACCTAGACCTAACTCTTTAAAAATTAACTCGGAATCTGGGGTACGGGGGCGATGCCCCAGCCAAGTTCGATTCGAACGGGGTGTTGCACTGCCAGACTATGCAGAAGCAACTCAGGCCATTTTTGACGCCTCTGTAACTTCGTAATGGAAACCTCTACATGGCTGAAATTTTTTCCAGAATACTGGTCCATAGGCTTAACTAAATTACAAAATTTCATATTTCTACTGTTTATACCATCCAAGTTACAAGAAGCCAAGATAGGATTTTTCGTCACTGACTGACTCCTCATCAAAATTCTAGAGTACTTCCGCTAACCCTAGAATGCTGAAATTTGTCAGGCAGTTAGGGTTGGGGTACAATTAATGGGAAAAATCAAAAAATCGAAACTTTCCCTTCTTCAGGACCTAAAATGAAGGGTGAACGTTATAGACTTAATTAACATATACTAAAAATTCAATGAATCTAGAATGCTTTGAAATTTATTACTGGTAAGCACTTGACACATTAACCCATGGACGAAATTGAAAAATCGAAACTTTTCCTTCTTCAGGCCCCAGAAATGAAGGGGTTAAATTTATAGGATAAATCCAACTTACAAAAAAGTGAAATCTCAAAAACACTTGTGTAAAAAAGGCCAAGTTCGAATAATAAAATCCGTTTGCCAAAAAAAGTAGTGAGATCTAATGTGCAAGTTTAACATCATCAATTTATTAAATGAGTCGAATATATTAGTAACTTCAATTAAAAGGCATGTTTTCATTTCACATGTCCCTCTATATTTTTTATTGATTTCACATTTTAGTTGAAATTTAAAATTTCAACTAAAAATGTGAGTATAAAAATAGAGGAACTGCCTTTGGTTTAATATATTCTCGACTCATTTAATGACC
>JALMQS010000228.1:4122785-4151854 GCA_024734495.1 Forficula auricularia
AAAAAATGCCAAACGGCCAGCGCCTCTGGTGGCAAAATCCGATAAACAGCAATTGACCTGTCTCTCAAATCTAGCCAACATATTTATTAATATTTTAATTAATTCTTGGAGGAGCAGTTTTTATATTTGAAATTAAAATCTTACGTGTTTTTTTAACTCTATTAATTAAAAATGAATTCAAATTTCGAAGCAACTTTAATTAAATATTATAAGGGAAAGTTAAGGGCAGAAATGAATTGTGCTATCATGAAATCGAGAAATGAAGCATTAACCAAACATTTGCAGGTAAGTTTTATTATTTATTATAATAATAATAATAAATATTTATTTATTAACTATATTAATCTCATATTTATTTATTTAAAGAGAATGCAAGCGAAAGAAAAAAGCAATAAATCCATTCTAAACTCAATCAATGAAAAAATTGGATTTATTAATAAAAATGTAAGTATTTATTTATTTATTATTAACAATGAACAATATTGATTGTTGAAATATAATTTAATTTCAAATAAATAAACAAAAGATTATTTTATTTACAAATCTGTTTGATTATTTGAAGTTAACCTACAATACAACTTTTCCTAAATAACCTTCCAATTTAAAATGAAAGTTCATTAAAATTTCCTACAAATTTCATCATTTAGGTTTTTTCTCCGACAATCCATTCTGGCTCAAGCCCTAGTTGAAAATTGGCGTATTTTTTCTTTTTTCCGCAAATCCCAAAAACTCGCACTCTTTTCGATTTTTTCCCCATTTTGACCATGAAAGAGCATGTTGGCTACAAAGACCACTCTATACATTTTTAAACTAGATTAAATTAAATTTGCTACAATTCAAACAAAGTTTCATCTTAATTGAATAATGGTAACCCATGTTGCAATCAAGTTAAAAAACTCCAATTTTTTGCAAAAAATCGCAGTTTTTCCTTCATAAAATGAAAACCACTCATCCTAGAAACTTGATTCTTATCATATTGTCTAGGAAATTTTGTTGCCTTTAACGTTTACTTGGACCACTTTTTTGATAAAACTAATACATTTATAGATATTCAGCATTTTCCATGACACTTTTGAGGATTCGGATCATATCCTATCATGGAAAATGGTAGATATCTATAAATCTAAAGTTTTATCGATAAAAAGGTCCAAGTAAACGTTCAAGTCAATAAAATTTGCTAGAGAATGAGATAGGAATCAAGTTTCTAGGATGAATAGTTTTCATTTAATGAAAGATAAACTGCAAAAAATTGCAGTTTTTCAAAACATCAACCTCATTGCGGCACGGGTTACCATTATTCAATAGTTTTCTTGTATGCTTTATTTGTTAATTTATAAAATATCTAACCCCTCGCACAACGCTCAATCCTTTACTAGACAATCGCGCAAACATAGCCTCCTCAATAAATTCAGATTTAAGCATCCTTAAAAAATGGGGATCTCACAATTTGGTAAACTTTAATGCTGGTAAAGCACAATGCTGCCTAATTTCTAGGCGTGCAGATAGGAACCTTCCGGACATTTCCCTTGATTCGAGCTCATTGGAATTCCGTAATAAAATATCTCAGTAGCAAAGGCTGCAGCATGGGCTTGGCTTTCTTTTTCCGAACCAAACGATTTTTCACCCCCACTCAACTCCTTATATTATACAAGGCTCAAATTCGCCCCCGTCTTGAATATTGCTCGCATTTGTGGAGAGGGGTCCCAAGTATTCTCTGAAACCCTGGACGCAATTCAGAAGCGAGCTATCAGACTGATAGGCGATCCTACATTAACTGACACTCTCGACTCCCTAGCCCATCGTAGATCTGTCCCCGCCCTTTCCCTTTTTTATAGATATTACCATGGCTTTTGTTCTGACGAAATACAAATCGATAATCCCACCAAAGGCTTCATTTGCGCGAAATACACGATTTTCTAAAATTCAACACCCCTACGCGCTTAAACTAGATACTAATCGAACAAACGCATTCGCCAATTCATTTATCCCTATGACTTCTAGAGACATCTAGAAGTCTCTTCCCCCGACCAGTCTTTCCAGCAACTTATAACCTTCAATCATTCAGTAGACCAGCATCCACAGATACCTTCGACTGCTACCCAATCCCTAAATATCCCCTTATCTTCACGTTACAAGGGTCCACCACGGACTACAGAGGTTGTACCTTCTTGGTGCAACTTCTTCTTGTATCAGTATCATTATAAAAAAAAAAAAAAATCTGGTTTGAATCTGATTTTAGAATAAAAAATAATTCCCATATATTTATATTCATTTACAAATTTCAAAACCTGGCATGAGTACCCACTAATGACCCCACAAGAATGATGTAAGGCGTGCTCTTTTTTTATATATTACACTGTGAAATTGGCTGATGTTTTATTTTTCAATCTATAGAGAACAGAAAATTCTAGATTCTTTTATTAAATAAGACAATTCATTAAATTCAACCAGAAGAAACAATTTCAATCAATATTCCGTTAATTCTCTATTCATATAATACAGGGTGGGGCATAAAAATCCACCACAATTTAAAGGGGTATAAAAAATGAACAAATTTAACTAGAAAAAAAACTGAGTATATTTTTGAAAAGAACATAAAATAATTTATTTTTTTAATAGTTTCTTAGACATTATCAGACCAAAAAGAGGGTCTTACCTCACTTTACAATGGAATTATATGAACAATTTAGAAATTTAGAAAATCTTTTCAAATTCCTTTAGCGATTATTTTAAGCCTTGAATTTGGATTAGAACCATTCTACTTATTATTCATTATATTTATTTATTTATTAAAATTAATTCTTAATTTATTCTATTCCTTTAATTTAATTATTTCTTGATTTATTTATTCAGATGATTGATAATAATAATTCCATTAAATCGCAATTCAAATCTTTAGAAGAAAAAGTTCAGAAAAATGTGAGTAATTGATTTATTTATTAATTTATTATTTTCTATTTTTATTATTTATTTATTAATAATATTAATTCAAATAAATCACTTGACGATAAATTTGAATTATTTAATACAAATGTAAGTTGATTTAATTATTAGAAATAATTTTTAATTACTGTTTATTTATTTATTTGTCTATTTTAGATTAATGATAATAATAATAATCTCAAAATCATGATTAAAAAAATAGAAACTGATATTTTGAAATTGACCCAAAATGTAAGTTAATTTATTTATTTTATTATTATTATTTATTTATTAATTTGCATTGAATTAGTTTTATTTAATTTCAATATTTGTCAGAAATTTGAACAAATCGAAAAATATTCATTTCAAGAATAATTCCAACGTTTCGATTGATTTATTTTCACTTTCTCAAGGAAATGAAAGTAAAGAGGTCCGTTTCTCGGCTAGTGGACAACCCTGGAATTTTCACAGGATCCTATGAGGTCATGGATGCGAGAATTCTGCTTGGCCAACTGCCCTTCCTGACCCTAAATAAATAAATAAAATATAGGCAGGGGCTTATTTTCTTTCTCTTTAATTCAAATTTATTCTGCGCCCTTGAAGCTTTTGCGCCCTCATTTCTTGCATCCCCATGTTGGAACCGAAACGTCAAATCTTTATTTTATTAACGACTAATGAAGGGAATGAAAATAATATCGAAACGTTGGAATTATTGTTTTTGAAATCTTTACCTTTTATTTATTATTTTATATACAGTTATAATTTTAATTAATTTATTTATTTAATTTTAGTTGAATGAATTGGAAGAAAAATTAATACCTGATGAACCAATGGATAGAGAAAATACTATTAATATATGGGAAGCAGCAGAGAAAGGTTCTCTCCCAGGGGTCAAGTACTATCTTGCCCAAAATCCCTCAAATTTAAATAAAATTAATAGAGATTGTTATAATTATCATCCTTTGCATTATGCATCAGAGAAAGGTCATTTGCATATTGTGCAATATTTATTATCAAAAGGAGCAGAAATAGATTCACTCACTTCTGATAATATTACTCCTTTAATGATGGCAAGTCATAATGGTCATCTCTCGCTAGTCAATTTATTATTAGACAAGGGGGCAAATTTAAATCATCAAAATGTAAATAAGAATACTTCCCTTCATTTTGCAGTTTGGGTAAATAAATTGGATATTCTTAAAATTTTAATTGACAGGGGGGCCAATAAAACATTAAAAAATATTAATAATCGCACTCCATTGGATTTGGCTAAAAATTTCAATCATTCTTCAATCGTCAATTATTTGTCTTAACTTTAATTTTTAATGAAATAAATAATTAAACAAATTATTATATCTTAATTTATTTTTTTACTTTACTTATATCTATATCTTTGTATGGTATAAGTGAAAGTATTGCCTTCCTCTTCCAATTTCTTTTCCCACTTTTATTTATCTCCCAGATAAGCCCAATATTTAGAATTCGATGAAAAAGTAAAAGCTTTTTCTAGACTCAGTTCACTCTCTCCGTATACTTATATATTTTAAATACAATAAACTATTTTATTCTCCTGTTGACAACGAGTCAAAAAAAAAATATGAATAATTCGTTCTCGGGTATTGAAAAAGTTTTCACTTTTTTATCGGATTTCTAATTGAAACTCTAGACTCGTAAAATAGACTATATTTGCTTTTTACTGTCCGAGGACAAATAGAAACGGCTGTTTCTCTCCCTAGTTGTGTTGTTTTTGAGAAAAATATTCAAATTTGTGTTTTTTTTTTATATAAATTTTAACATTTCCAAAAAGGGTTTGTTTTAGAAATTTATTTCCAGGCAACGACTTAATATTAATACAATCATTGTGAATTTAGAAATTTTGAGTAAAAAGTAAGAAAATACAAAATACGTATTTTCATCTAATATCTGAAATACTTTTTTCAATTTCTTTCTTGTATTTAGATACATTCTTTTGATATCTTAGTAGTATTTTGTAATTACCAAGTTTGATAAAATACTTTTACTAATTACCCATACATTTTTTTATCTCTCCCTGAATCACGTAAAATTAATCGATCTGAACTTAAAGTTAAAAGACGAATCTTATTCCTTAATTTTCTTCCAGAACTTAAGTGACTTGATTTAAATTTTTCATTAAATTGAAGGGTTGGTTTTGTCACAAATATAATAAAACAATAATTTTAATAACTATTAGAATTATTTAATTGATAACTATACAGTTTCGGTCACCACTGGTCGACCATCCTCAGTAGTTCTAAAAATTGAAATGAAACATTTATTTACATTTTTTCTTTTTATAGAGAATTATATAACACAAAAATTTTTTTACAATAATTTGAAATCATACATACATCTCGTTCAAGAACCGGAATTTGTCATTTCACATGAAACATTCATTCTTAAATCTTCAATATAGACACATCACACAATTCATTACAATCACACACATATATATATATATATAGCAACAATTTATAAAAAAACGTTTACCAGTGAACTAGAAACTATTTTGAATTAATGATTATTTTAAATACTATTTTCAATTTTATTTTTTTCTAATTATCTCATTGCATCGTCAATTATTATACAATTAAAAAACCCATTATAAATAATCCATTCTAGAAACACATTATAAGTTAAATTCATTCTTTATTTTTAATTTTTAACCGACTTCAAAAAAGGAGGTTCTCTATTCGATTGAATTTTTTTTTTTTTTTCTGCCTATGTTACCTCATATCTCCGCCAATTGTCAACCGATTTTGAAAATTAGACCTTTTTTATTAGGTTTGTTTAGACCTAACTCTCTTTGTTTATGAACCGATTTCGATGGTTCTTTTTTTATCCGAAAGGGGGTGTCTTAGGGATGGTGTCATATTAATTTGGTCAAGTTCTGATGATATGATCACTATTAATGACATCACTAAAAAGAGAAAAATAAAAATAATTTTTAAGAAAAATAAAACCGACTTCAAAAAATTAAATGCAACAAATAAAATACACTAAAAGGTATAAAATAATTATTATCTTATTTAGTTACAACTAAACGACGAAATATTAATATGAAATTACTTTTTGAAGTCGGTGCCAAACATATACCTTTTATGAATCGCACTCGACGGATCTTACTTAGTACGTTTGGCGGGTACGCTCGCTTATAGGTATAGTTTGTTTGGCACCGACTTCAAAAAGTAATTTCATGTTAATATTTCGTCGTTTAGTTGTAACTAAATAAGATAATTATTATTTTATACCTTTTAGTGTATTTAATTTGTTGCATTTAATTTTTGAAGTCGGTTTTTATTTTTTTCTTAAAAATTATTTTTTTATTAACGAAATATCAAAATACACATCTCCCTATTACATTTTTCTTATAAAATCAATACATGTTTAATCAATATACTAAATCAAATCAATATTCTCACAACAATGACACAATGAGACTATAACATTCTGATATGTTTTCCGAATCCATTTTGAAATTTACACAATTATCGATATCCTTCAATATATAAAGAGATTCTTTTATTTTTCTCTTGGTCCAATTTTTCTCATAATCTAGTATCTTAACTCCTTCAAAATCGAAACTATGCTCGTTGTCAATAGCATGAATGGATAACGCGGAGACCAATTTATTTCCATTAATCGATGAAATATGTTCTTTAATTCTTTGTCTCAAATGTCTTGAAGTCTCACCTATATATTTGTGTGTTTTTTTATCTTTTTTACATGAATCACAAACCATCTCATAAACAACCCCCATTTTATCAAGTTTTTCAAGATGAGTCTTATTATTGAATATGTTCATGAGTGGCCTGCCAACACTGTGTATTAATTTTATGTCATTATTATTCAGAATTCTCAAGATTTTCGTAGATAAATCATGAATATATGGGATGGAGCCTTTAATAATTTTATCTTCTTTTTTAATCACTTCCGTTACTAATTTATTTTTTCTATATTTAGTTAGAACTTGTTGTGAGAATATTGATTTGATTTAGTATATTGATTAAACATGTATTGATTTTATAAGAAAAATGTAATAGGGAGATGTGTATTTTGATATTTCGTTAATAAAAAATTAAAAATAAAGAATGAATTTAACTTATAATGTGTTTTTAGAATAGATTATTTATAATGGGTTTTTTAATTGTATAATAATTGACGATGCAATGAGATAATTAGAAAAAATAAAATTGAAAATAGTATTTAATATAATCATTAATTCAAAATAACTGAAGGTTTTCTACATTTGATTCAATCGCGAATCTAATGTAGGGAATTTTTGTCAAATATTGAGTGAAAATAATATTTGAACTTATATATTTCTAACTTGAAATAATGATATTAAATAAATTTTAATTTTCTCATCCATCCGAATGTCTAGCGGGCTATACGCGAAATGACGTTGGATTGTAGCTAAGTGGATTACATCTTTTTCTCTTGGTCCAGACTTGATACTCCGCAGACTCCAATAGCGTAATCCGCAGTAGTCTCGCGAGATAAAAATATCTCTTTTTTTCAAATCAGCGCGGTCAAAATAATTTTGTTGACGTATCAATTATTCTTTGATATATTAATGAGAAAATTAAAATTTATTTAATTCAAAATAGTTTCTAGTTCACTGGTAAACGTTTTTATAAATTGTTGCTATATATATATATATATATATATATATATATATATATATATATATATATATATATATATATATATATATGTGTGATTGTAATGAATTGTGTGATGTATCTATATTGAAGATTTAAGAATGAATGTTTCATGTGAAATGACAAATTCCGGTTCTTGAACGTGATGTATGTATGATTTCAAATTATTGTAAAAAAAATTTTGTGTTATATAATTCTCTATAAAAAGAAAAAAATGTAAATAAATGTTTCATTTCAATTTTAGAACTACTGAGGATGGTCGACCAGTGGTGACCGAAACTGTATAGTTATCAATTAAATAATTCTAATAGTTATTAAAATTATTGTTTTATTATATTTGTGACAAAACCAACCCTTCAATTTAATGAAGAATCTTATTCCATGTTTTTAGAGGACTCTGATTCCTCTATATTGCAAATAGCGAGAACATAGGGTCCATTGGCAGCACCGCTCAATTAGAAACACTTCAATACCTAAATACGTAATAAAGGCACCAGCCTAAAGAGTTTAAAGTTTTATCCTACAATAAAATAAAAATATATTTAAAATATCACACCTGTTTGCCGAGTTCGGCCCCTGTGGAGCTACTCTTCTCTTTTGGGGGGGATTATAATGAGACCTCATCGAAGAAAAATGTTGGATCAACTGGTTTTACTTAAATCTCAATTAAAACCTGAAAAATATAATATTTTCTCATTTTAACGCGATCTCTGTTCATAATTAATCTAATAAACTAAATAAACCTTAAGTTAAGGCATTTGTTTCGCGACAATACTAGCCAAAATTTTCATAATTCATAAGCCCAAAACTTTTTGCTGTTTATGTACCTTTTTGCTGTTTATGTACCACTACTAGCCACTCCCGTGTTCGTTTGACAAATCTGGCAACACTGTCTGAGCTTGAATATTTTTATCATAGAAATGACAGATAATATACATTATAAAGGGAGATTTATGAAACAAAAAGTTCTTAATAAGCGATAGAAAGCTCTGTTGCGACAAAGGCTGAAGCGAAAAAACGTCAAAAAAGTACTAAATTTAATTCACTTTTTAGGTTAAATATATGCGTTGTTGCCAGCTTGTTTTTAGTGTAGATTTTTCATTATTATCTCAGGTGTGTTGTAATTATGAATTAAAATTTTCTTTAAAAATGTATTAGTTATTGTTTAATGTTGGTTTAGTTTTTTATACCAATGGTAAGAAAAGAGTTTCTTAATTATAATTAAATATGTGTGTAAACTTTCCGATTTCCCCCGTGTATAGTGCAATGTATAAGAGTCTGAAAAACTCTATCTTTGGAATTTAATATCTCCGGAACTGATTTGTTCATAAATTTCGTTTTGCCACCAATCGATGCACAATTATTTAAATAATAATCTGTCTAAATTTCAAAAAAATCCTAAGAAAACCCATATGGTGAAACAACTACTTTAAGATTGATAAAATTAGGTTTTCTTTCAAAGAGTATTTTATTTTGAAAAAGTATTTAGCAAATACTTACTTTTTGAATCTTAGTATTTCAAATACCATTTACAAAAGTATCCTATATGTAATAAAAATTTCACTTAAAAGTATCTTGTAACTTGTATTCCAGTTACTTTTTATGAGGTATCTTCTACATCTCTGAGGAAATAGTTAACATTGAGATTTCTAATTTCTTAACAGAAGAACCAAAGGCATACAATTCCACGCTTCTAGAATTGAGTTTTCAATGCGGCCTTCTTCTGTTTCTCCATCATGTGATAATTAATAATCGATAACTTTCCAATAATTGTTCAATATGTTTCCAAAATTATAGATTATAGATCGATAATTTCCATTTCTAAATTTCCTAATTCCATATCCAATTAAGAAGATTTTATTATTGAAATCCTGCATATTAAAAACTGGTTGGTGCGCATGCGTAACCGAAACCAGCCGAGAATCAAAGCTCTGAATATATTATAAAAAGTAAGTCAAATTTCAAGGTAGGTTTGTTTCACAAAATAAAACAAATAATATTAAATGTTTTGAGTTTTCTCTGTTAACTCCTGATGATGGGGTCAAAACCCGAAATATATATATCGAGATAAAACGCAAAACATATATTTTTGTTTTATTTTGAGAAACCTACCTTGAAATTTTACTTACATACTTTTGATTAAAAATGTTTCACCTTGAACCGACACCTAACTCTTTAACAATTAACTCGGAATATATATATTCGAGATTTGAAAAAATGCCAAACGGCCAGCGCCTCTGGTGGCAATTCCGATAAACAGCAATTGACCTGTAATTTATGGCGTTGTTGATGTCCATTTGTATAAAAATACCCTCATTGTATTTTTCTTTTCCATGTGGCTCTCTCACTGTCCACTATTTTTGCATCTTCGAAATTCATCAAATGCCCATTGTCAATTGCATGTACGGCCAAGGCACTGACCAAATTTCTCTTAACAACCGATGAATCGTGTTCTTTTAAACGAACACATAAATGGCGGCAACTTTCTCCATAGTACACTCTTGTTTTATCTTCCAAGTCCCTGCAAGATGAGCATTGAATCCTATAGATGATATTGATCTATCCTCTTCACCATAGAGTATATAGAGAGGAAAGCTTGCGTATTTGGAAAAAGCACTCTCTAGCTCAGAGGTTCCCTAACCTTGCGCCGCGGGCGCCATGGCGCCCGCGGAACGATTCGTATGTGCCCGCCTCTCACTATTCGACAGAGACAGAATTTTTTTCATAAACATTATTTTAAAATACGCCGAAGGCGCCAAATCACAAGGCACATAACTCTGATTGCTTCTGCGATCATCGGCTCACTTCGGGTTTTCCGCGTGTACATGGAGTGATGCGCAAAAAGCATTCTCCGCCTGGAACCGCGTTGTTGTCATTGTGATTGCTGCCCTGTTCGGGTCGCGACAGTTAGATAAGAGACATGTTCGTCGGACGAAACACGAATTAGGAGTTTTCTATAAAAAAAAAATTAACAGGCTAAAAGCGAGGTGCGTAATTTATTGTATTCATAAGCGATGATCTATTAATAAACTATTATTATTGAGGAGATAGTTATAGTTCTTGTTATAATATATTTATGCATATAATGCAGAACAGACTTGCGCTATAACATTGATATTATATTGTAGTTCAATTATTATTTTTTTTATTATTTATTTTAGCCCTAAAATGAGTGGACCAAGTAAAAGACAACGAACCTATAATTTTAACACTGACTGGGAGGAATCATATTGTTTCGTTAATTTGAAAAATAAATGCGTTTGTTTGTTGTGTGGTAGTAGCATTGCAGTGCCGAAAAAACATAACGTTGAACGACACTTTCAGACAAATCATGGCACTTTTAATGTGAATTATCCTCTTAAATCTGAAGTAAGAAAGAAAAAATTTGTAATCTAAAATCAAGTCTAACAGCACAACAGACTGTTTTCACTAGACATGTGGAAAATTCTAAAAAGGCCACTATTGCTTCTTTCAAAATATCTCACATGCTCGCAAAAAAGAAGAAACCTTTCATTGATGGTGAGTTGTTTAAGGAACTATTTTTGACTGGTGCCGATTGTTTGTTTGATGGATTTTCTAACAAACGTGAGATTGTCTCAGCAATACAAGACTTACAGTTGTCAAATAACACAGTCACAAGAAGAATACATGCAATTTCAACAGACATACAAACTCAGTTAAAAACTGACTTGGAAATATGTGACTGTTTCTCGCTACAATTTGACGAGTCAACAGATATATCAGACACCGCACAGTTAGCAGTTATGGTGAGAATGGTGTTTAGTAACTTCACAGTAAAAGAGGATATGTTACAAATATTACCTATGAAAGGACAGACAAGGGGTGAGGATATTTATAATACATTCAAAACATACGCCAAGTCAATAACAAAATGTCTTTGCACAAGCTGTCTGCAATAACCACTGATGGGGCGCCAGCAATGATGGGTAAAAACAAAGGATTTATTGCCCTCTGCATGAAGGATGATTCATTTTCAAAACTTCATGTCCTACCATTGTATTATCCACCAGGAAGCTCTGTGTTGTAAAATTTTGCCATTTGAACACGTCATGAAAATAGTTACAAAATAATCAATTCTATTCGAGCAGCTCCTTTGCAACACCGACTTTTCAAGGCCCTGTTAGAAGATACTGAAGATAAGAGAACATGATCTTATAGTCCGGGAGCTAGCAACGTCGGGAAAACAAGAATTTTAGGTCAGCTGATTTTTTGATATGTCGTTTCTTTTGCTATTTCGGTTAGGGTCTGGGCCATCTGGCTGGCGGTAGTAGTTGCGTTTACTTCTGCGCATCCAATTTGTACAGGTAATAATACTAACTTTTGAAAGAATTTTAAGAAGGCTAATTTTTAATATTTTATCTTTAGATAGGTTTAACAAACATCCATCTCTTATTGCCAGACGTTTTTATCGTTGCTAATAATGTCCCAGACGCGATTTTTTATTGATTAAAAATCAAAAATTTTAAGTATTTTAGTACGTCAGTCATTTTAATATTATGTTATTTAAGTGTGAAAAAACCTAAAATTAATTTGCCAGACACTTATTCAGTTGTTAAAACAAGAATCAGAACGAGAAAGTCCAGTATGATGCTACTAGTCAGAGATAGACGGTTGCAGAATAGATTGCTGAGAACAAGATAGAAAACCATTACAGAAGTTCAAGTTTCAATGATGAAATTTTAACATGAAAAATAAAATATCTACCTGGCCCAAAAATAGATAATAATAGGATACAAAAGAGTTCAATTGAAAGTTTTTGCCGAGAGTAGCTGAATTTTTATATATTGAAGGAGACAATAAAAGAGTGTGTCTTCTGCTGGAATTATAAATTTTATTTATTTATAACGAGACTTCTTCTGCTTTCGCCATTCATTTACATTCCTCTACTCATTCGGCCTCTATTAATAATCCTATTCAACCAGTTTATCAGTGAATGTGCTGAAGATGAGAGCAGATTTGATAGACCAATTAAAAAAAATCGAGTGCTTAATTTTGCGGAAGCTCCAAAAAAGAAGAAGCTAACTCTTGTAAATAAAGTTGTTGAACTTCGAATGCAAAGAGATTTATTTGGTCGAATGTTGGGTATTTCTCTTACTCACAAGGTTGATATTGAGAAAGTTTTATCATTTCCACTTACGCCGATGCCAACGTCAATGTGCCATCCAGATGGTTCAATTTGTAAAACCGATAAAGCACAATTAGCAAAATTGATAGAAAAGAAATTGGGAAACAGGATGAATCAACCACCGTCATCTTTTGATATAAGTATCGTTGATGGTATTTTTATGTTACATCTCATGAAAGATGTGCCTCAAACCTTTGATGGTATATCAAAAAAATTCCTCAATTCGATCTCGCAATTTAAATCTACTCGTATAGATATTGTATTTGATCAATACTTTTCACCTTCCATTAAAGATTGTGAACGTTCAAGGCGAGATGAATCGACCAGCCCAGTATCAATCGGGCCTAATCAAATTCGGCCACATAATTTCGCATCAGAACTTAAAAACATACAATTTAAAAAAGCTCTAGTTAACTTTTTTATTGATCACTGGGCTAGTGATGACATGTTACCTTTCATAGGTAATAAAACTATTTACGTTAGTTTCGACAAATGTTATTCGTATAGAGTGTTAAATAACATAGTTATTAGAAGTACTGAAGAATCATTATCATGTGGAGAACACGAAGAAGCCGATTCTCGGATTATTTTTCATATTTGTCAAGTCAATTTTAACGCAGAAGTTGTTATACGCTGTTCTGACTCTGATATCTTAATTATTCTCCTGGGAAATATGGATCATGTGGACGCTTCTTTGAAAATTTGGATGAATATGGGCGTAGGAAATAATCAGCGATACATTAACGTTAATGAATTATACCAAATCCTTGGTGAATCTTTGTCTAAAGCTTTACCATGCTTCCACGCAATCACAGGGTGTGATTACACGCCAGCATTCTTACGAAAAGGTAAAGTGAGGCCTTTTAAATTGTTGGAGAAATCTAAAGAGTACCAATTAGCTTTTGAAAACATTATTACGGATGACGAAGCAGTACTTGAAACTACATATGTGACCCTTGAGAAATTTATTTGTCAAATGTATGGAGTTCGTCACTCTTCGAATGTCAATGATGTGCGATTTCATTTGTTCTCAAGTACCTATCAGTCAAAAAAATCCGATGAAAACTTTGAAAAAAAATTTCGAAACTTCGACTCATCAAGTTTGCCACCCTGCAAAGCGGAATTGCAACAGCATTTATTGAGGGTTCGCTATGTGACAAAACTTTGGAGAAATGCTCACTTAAAACATCCAACATCCTTATCCCCAGTTGCTTCCGGTTGGACCATCAACGATGATAGGTACGATTTTGTCTGGTTTGTAGGAGAGCAATTACCATCATCAGTTGCAGATATTATTATACAAAGTAAGTATGAAATAGAATATCTATTAATAATAACTATAATATTATATAACGAATGAAGAATATCACACTAATGTTAATTTGGTTGTTGTTACAGATGATAAAATATTAGAAGACAACAACGATGCCCAAGATGATGATATCAATAATTCTGATAATGAGAGTGACGACGATGACGGTGATTATGAAGATGCATCCTTCTTTTGTGACAGTATTATAGAATGAAAAAACTTTAATTTTTTGTAATTCACGTGTGGCGACCAGAGTATTTCAAATAAAAAAAAATTTGAACCTTTAATAATGCATTTTTAATTTCTGGGTTTCTAATTCAGTATTATTCTAATTTTATTTTATTTTTCATGTTAAAATTTCATCATTGAAACTTGAACTTCTGTAATGGTTTTCTATCTTGTTCTCAGCAATCTATTCTGCAACCGTCTATCTCTGACTAGTAGCATTATACTGAACTTTCTCGTTCTGATTCTTGTTTTAACAACTGAATAAGTGTCTGGCAAATTAATTTTAGGTTTTTTCACACTTAAATAACATAATATTAAAATTACAGACGTACTAAAATTCTTAAAATTTTTGATTTTTAATCAATAAAAAATCGCGTCTGGGACATTATTAGCAACGATAAAAACGTCTGGCAATAAGAGATGGATGTTTGTTAAACCTATCTAAAGATAAAATATTAAAAATTAGCCTTCTTAAAATTCTTTCAAAAGTTAGTATTATTACCTGTACAAATTGGATGCGCAGAAGTAAACGCAACTACTACAGCCAGCCAGATGGCCCAGACCCTAACCGAAATAGCAAAAGAAACGACATATCAAAAAATCAGCTGACCTAAAAATGATCGCTCCGAAAACGTTGCTAGCTCCTATACTATTATTCTGCATACTGAAGTACGTTGGCTCCGCAAAGGAAAGGTTCTTACAAGATTTGTGAGTTTAATTGAAGAAATAAAAACATTTATAAACGATAGAAAGGAAAATTATGATGAACTAGCTGACTCTGGCTGGCTGATTGATTTGGGATTTCTCACAGACATCATGGAAAAATTGAATTCTTTAAATTTGGAGTTGCAGGGTAAAGACAAAAGCATAGCTGAAATGATAAGCTCTGTAAAGTCATTTAAAGCTAAATTGGATTTGTTGATATCACATCTGCAGATCAATTCTCTCGTGCATTTCCCACATATGAAGAAAATGCTAGGGGACAATGAATTAAATGGGACATTATCTATTAAGCATCTTCAAGAGTTAAAAAACAGTTTGAAGAGAGATTTTTGTAGTTTAAACATATTGAGCCAATAGTTTCCTTCTGTATCAATCCTTTTACTTGCCAAATAAATGTTATGGAAATAGCCGCATGTATTGCAGATTTTGTTCAAGGTAAGACAGAAGAACTAGAGTTAGAAATTTTGGACCTTAAGAATGATATTTTGCTAAAATCCTTAATGTCAGAGGACTTTTGGAATACAGTGGATAGAGAAAAGTTCCCATTGTTGAAAAAAGCGGCATATAAAATTGAATCATTTTTCGGTTCGACATATTTATGCGAATCATTGTTTTCAAACATGAACTTAATAAAATCAAGATATAGATCTCGACTCACCGATGAGCATCTTTATGATTGTCTGCTAACAGGATTATCGTCATACGCTCCTAATTATGAAGCTCTGGCCAATGAAATGCAATGCCAAAGATCACATTGACTTTATTATATTTTTAAATTAAATGTTTTCTTTGTATTTGTGTGTTTTGTTTACTTTCTTTACGTTTTGTAAATACAATTCTCTGTGTGTATGCAATTTGAAAAAAATGCCAAATAATTTTATTATTTTGAAACATTTTTGTTTATTATTTATCAATACAGTAGATTCGACAGCACAATGACGCACTGAATTGTTTATAGTGGTGTCTATAGCGATTAAGCCTTCACACGCACTCGCAACCAGCGCATGCATACTCTCGTATCGCATGTGTACCCGAAAGATCCGACAAATCGCCACGAATGGCATCGATCGAGGTATGGGTGTGTACGCAGAGGTACACGTGAAATATAGCGGGCGTATATTCCACCCTCGCTAGTGTTGAAGCTATCAACAGCTGGCGAGTTAACAACAGCTATCTAGACGAATCCTTGTGCCACCACGAGACCAACCTCAGTCGAATGGAGCTAGGAACTTTCGTCCCTAGGGCTTTCTCCATTCCCCATGGCACCATTTGTTTTCAACAACCTTTGGTATGGTTGTTCGAGGTTTCTCTTGCACATGACTTTCCATGCTCCACCTCTTCAGATTCGGACTCTCTTCCCACAGTCCCAGTACGTGATCGACTGCATGTGCGGTTGGTTAACCTGATGTGATTGCAACATCACATACACCTGACAAACCGCTTGCAAATCGTCCAAGCCGGCTCACACCTGCTGCAAACAGCCAAGTAGACGAATGCTTCGTTTTTGCATAATCAGAAGCATTGTTTGCCAAGCAAGCTCCGAAACGATGGTTGTCAAGCGCTTACAAAGCGTCCAATGCGGTTCACGCCCGCTGTAAAAACAACCAGTAGGATTTGAAGATTCAAAGTCTTCAGCCCAGGCCCGCGACCGGTTGTCGTTTGGCAAACGACTCGCCACCCTCCATTCCAGGCGGCTTTCTGCCTATACCTCTATTTGTTATGTGTACAAAGCAAACCCACTGTGTTGCAGCTTTTAGGGTGTAAGATTAAAAATCTCCAGCCTAAGTTCGTGAACCGATTGTTCGCTTGGCCAGCGGTTCGTCACCTTTTGTGCCAACCCAGGCTTGTCTTGTTAAATCTGGAAGTCGACAACCTCTTCTACATGATATATAACCATGCAGCTTATCGGACTTCATGGTATCAACCATGCATACCACAGTCAAGTGGCACAGATTGGCATTCACTACGGTAAAAGGCGCCAGTCTTTCATTCTAAAGGAACCTGTAAGACACCAATTGAATGGCAGCCGCAGACTACTTTAGGTGTGTTTACCGTTTTGGCTTACACTCAGCGTGGGCTCGCCAAGCCCAATCTGAACCACCGTCAGATGTGCCGCTGGACCATTTTAAATCAGAGGGCTAGTCAACTCCCTTGTCATGACCACGGCCATGGCATGCGAGCGGGTACAATACACGTACGTCCCCCGCTCGCACTGATTAGCAAGCATAATGCCAGAGCAACACCAATTCTCCGGCTTGCAGGTTTGTCACTTCCTGAATACGTGGACATCGCGGTGCTCCGAGCGTGGAAGCCGATGAGCTAGTCACGGAATCAATCATGGCCAGCTTTTGTAGCCATCACCATATACTGGTGATTTTCATCGGCCGTTATGAATTATTCATATTGATAAGCAATTTCCAGCAGCGCCCTCAACTGCTGGTTACAGTTATTACTGTTTACTGTTTACTGTCTTATGAAATAGTTATAATTATCATCAAAGAATGACAGCTTATTTATGCTTATCAATCTGCATGGCCACCATCAAACCATGCGCCGTGAATTATTGGCTTACTGCTGTGCCATTGATCAGCCCGGCCGCACACACCACTCAACCAGGCCAAAGCCCGCAGTGTCGGCGTATTTGGTTCAAGCCACCAACATCTCGGCATAATGAAGCATATCCAGAGCAGCGCATCTGAATATACTAAAAGGATAGAGTATCTCTTACTATATATGTCATAGACATAAAATAGCATATCCTGGCAGGATCAACCGAAATATACTAAAAAGATAGAAGAAATTCTATATATGTCGAGATGTGTAGGTCACCATTCCAATACATGCATTCTTGCATAATTGCTTATACAATATGATATCATCATCATTTTGATAGTGATATATTCATAAATTTGTATGTTCATTAATCGACAGAGTCGATGTAGTAGGATTTGTAGAAACAATCGTGTTTATGATATTTCTAATGTAATATCATAGCATTTTATCTCTTTTAGAATTTATCAGATAAATTCAAGAGATTTGTTCACCATAGTTAGTTTTGATGCAGCAGCTGCTGCATCTTGTTGCCAGCATAACATAGCACCTCTTGGCCCACTGAATATACTAAAAGGATAGCCCATAATGGAGGATCATCCATGGGACTATATATGTCTAATGACATAATATAGCATATCCAGTGCATTTTCCAGATTTACTAAGGACATAGAAATATTTCTATATATGCCAATGGCAACTGCGTTCTTCGCCAAGGGTAACACTCTTAGTTCTCCGAAAGGTGCGGATATCCAGCTAGACCACGCGGAGGTGGTGTTACTCCCAGAGACGGCCCAGTGTAGAGATTAGCATCGTTGCCTTTTGCTCGTTCTCTAGCGGCTTGCGTCTCGCTAGCCTATTTATTAATACATTATGACTATAAGAAAATAAGAAAATAAATTATGGGAAAATGACAAGTTATGGAAGGAGTTTGTCGATTTAAAATAGGTGGTGCCCGCCACCCTAC
The DNA here is from genome assembly GCA_024734495.1 of Forficula auricularia. Lineage (NCBI taxonomy): Eukaryota > Metazoa > Arthropoda > Insecta > Dermaptera > Forficulidae > Forficula > Forficula auricularia. The sequence continues at coordinate 4,141,316 of JALMQS010000228.1, forward strand.
CGATATTTTAAAATGTGCTCTAGAGTAAAAAAAGGTTGGGAACCCCTGCTCTAGCTGGTCATGCTCAAACTCTTAGTCCTTAAGAGCCATTCATAGAGCATATTGTCACATGACATTCAGTCTGACATTTTGTTTTTGTCATAGATAAAAGATTCTACAGGCTTTGTTTTTATCAAATCATTTAGAAAATTTTCCAACGTACACATTTATCGATTAAAATATCATTAAATATGGCTAGTTCTCGACGTCAATGTTGTGTGAAAGGTTGCTTTCGCGACACAAAATCAGATAAAGAACATACTTTTTTTCGACGCCCTAAAAACAATGAAATGTAAGTAACCTATTTAAAATTAACTAATAATTTATTTCTTTGATTTTTATGTGTTAATTCTTGAATAATTTCATTATAGAGCTAAACGCTGGTGTCAATTTGCTGATATCAATGAAAATAATAAATATTTCTTTATATGTTCTGACAATTTTTAATCAAAAACAATTTATAAAAAATATCCACGACGTCTGCAGCGAGATTCTCCAGAATGAAGTGATTTCGTATCCACATTAAAGCCGTCCGTCCACAGGTCTCCAAACACCGGCTCTTGATTAGATTTTGTGCCAGAAGCCGACAACATATATATACATATTTTTATTAAAATAAAGAATAGCCTATATTTTATAGGTAAATAGATATATCTTATTTTAATTTAATAAAAAAAAGATCATTTCAATTAGAAAATAAAGTAAAAATATTGTTTATTTTTTAAGTGTCTAGGTGATTCTTTGAAGGTTTTCCTCAAATAACTAATGTTGGCGAATGCGAATCACAAAAATTCCATTGAAAAGATTGTATTTATTTGTTAAAATATTTGTAATGTCATTTTTTGGTCTAAATAAAAAAATGGTAAATTTTAAATTATTTTCAAGTATTTATTTTATATATGAATTTCCTCCTAGTCCCTCAAAGTCCCTGAATCTTAATTAAATTATTTTCAAAAAAAGAAACTCAAAAAAGATACTTAAATCTTTACATTAATTATTTGCCAAAGTTTTTTTTTAATAAAAGTACGATTTTATTATATATATATTTTAAAGATTTGTATTTATTTTAATTACAAAACAATTAATAATTTTTTTCTTTAATATACAGGGTGATTCACGGTCGATGGGACGTTAGTTATCCGTTTTATGTAAAACGGAAAGTCGGATTTTTCTGAAAATTTAGGACCTTACATTTTCTTACCTGTTTTATCTATCTAAAAAAAATATAGTTGCTGCGACTTTTCGATGGAAGCCGAAACGTCGCAAGGCTGGAAATATTTTAGATCGATAGAACAGGTAAGAAAATGTAAGGTGCTAAATTTTCAGAAAAATCCGACTTTCCGTTTTACATAAAACGGATAACGTCCCATCGACCGTGAATCACCCTGAATATAAGCTCATTTTTTTACTCATGATAAATTATTTTGAATCATCCGCTGTGTGACGTCACCAAAATTTTCCTGGATGGGAGCGGTTCCCGCCATTTTGCTTCTGTATACGAACCGCCAGAGAGCTCTGTAACTCGTATACGCTAAAATACATAGGGCCCTTATGGAGCCTTCCTCTCTATATACTCTATCCTCTTCACGTTCTCTATCCTTGTTATTGTATATGCTCAACAATGGTTTTTTCGGTCTCATTGCAATGTCAATATTATATTTTTTAAACATTGCTTGAATTTTTTGAGCTAATCCTTCTATATATATAATTGACCCTCTCTTTGTTTGTGGCACAAGATCTGGGTTTTGTTTGTTATTTATTTATTTATTTCAACGGCATGTGCCTTTAAAAACATTACAAAAAGTAATACAAAGAAACACTACTTAGTAAAAAGTAGAGAAAAAAACAATAATGTTAAACATACAAATACTAAACAACAATACAGAGTAAATCAGATATAATAATTATGATAGTGAGTATTTAAATATATGAAAGTGTGTTTATTTTTATAATTCTAGACATTCTGTTGGTATCTATAGTAAAATTCAAAACGCATGTTTTTTGGGAAAGGGCGTTATAAGCGATGCTTAATCTATAAATAGGGTTGGTTTCGGAATGACGTGTAAATGGAACTGGTGGATAGAATGGTTGATTCTGTCGTAGTGGGTACGAGGGATTGTTCAGTGGAAAAAGAATTTTAAGCTCAGGACAACGAATGGTATCAGACATAATTTTAAAAGTGAATAAGTTGTCGGAAGCAATCATAGACGAAAGAATAGTTGACATGTCGAAAGTTTCAGCGATTTTCAAGTAGTCATGATCGTATCTAGACATAGGGCTACCAGAGAGAGACGCTAGATGTCTCAAAACTTTATGCTGAATTCTTTCAAGTCTAGCTATGTTGGTTTTTAGATTCGGTCTCCAGATTGTTGAAGCATACATTACGACAGATTTAATCAAACTTATGTATAGGTATCTGATACAATTGGGGCTCCTAAAAGCTTTAGTGTTGCGAAATATGAACCCCCAAGTTCGGTTAGCTTTACTAACCACATGATTAATATGTTCATTAAACGTGAGCTTTGAGTCAAAGGTGACACCAAGGTCTTTGATTGAAGTTACTCTAATGCAATAAGAAGTATCGTCCAGATAGTAATTGTATGAGATAAAATATTCCTTTTTTGAGAATGAAATGGTGAAGCATTTGTCAAAATTTAGAAAAAATAAGTTTGCTTTGCACCAGATAGTTAAGTTTTTTAGGTCGGATTGTAGCTTGTTGCAGTCTGAAACTTTAGAAATGTCAAAAAACAATTTGATATCGTCTGCGAATAGCAATATATTGCAATGTTGAGTTACATTGACCAGGTCATTAATAAATAAAAGAAACAATAGGGGACCAATATGGCTACCCTGAGGGACCCCAGAGGGTGCTAAGAATTGTTGGGATACCGCGCCATTGATTCGGACGATTGAATATCTATCGGAGAGATAATTTCCAATCCATAGAATTATATTAGTTGGAAGATTAAAGTACTTAAGCTTTAGCAACAAAATTTCATGATTGATGAGGTCAAAGGCTTTTTTAAAATCAAGGTAAATAGCGTCGAGTTGTGTATTTTTGTTAAGGCTGAGGAAAATAGAATTTGTGAATAGAGTAAGATTAGTGACAGTTGAACGAGAATGTACAAATCCATGCTGTTTACTGGAAATCGCATCAGAGCAAATTAAAAGAATCTTGTTGTACATAATCTTGTCTAATAATTTTGGTATCGCACTTATTATAGCTATTGGTCTGTAATTTCTGATATTATTGCGTGAGCCACTCTTGAAAACGGGAGTAATAAATGATTTTTTCCATAGTTCAGGTAGAAATTTTTCTTCGAGAGAGAGGTTGAATAATATAAGTAAGGGTTTAATAAGAGACAAAGAACAGTTTTTGACTATAAAAGCAGGTACACCATCAGAGCCGACGGTGAGAGAGGGCTTCAATTCCTTTAATGCAGTGATTATTTCTTCCTCAGAAATTGTAATTGGAATATTACTAGCATGTTTATCGGGGACTAGAGTATTTGCACAATAGTTGGCAATAGTGTCTGAGTCAAATGTTGCATTTGTTGTAGCCAAGCTATAGACATTTTTAAAGAATTCAGCAAAAAGATTGGAAATCTGTGCATCATTGGAGCCATTGAATTCATCGAGGAACATGCTGGAAGGATATCCCTTTGTGCCCCTCTTTGCATTAATGAAGTTCCAGAAGATTTTTATATTGTTTGGCACATTAGATTCAATATTTGAAATATAGGTAGAATAACAAAGTGTGGCCTCGGCTTTACACAGAGACCTTAAGTTTTTGAAATCATTATAATTTGTTCATTAAATTGAAGGGTTGGTTTTGTCACAAATATAATAAAACAATAATTTTAATAACTATTAGAATTATTTAATTGATAACTATACAGTTTCGGTCACCACTGGTCGACCATCCTCAGTAGTTCTAAAAATTGAAATGAAACATTTATTTACAATTGTCGAGATGTATCTTCAATATAGACACATCACACAATTCATTACAATCACACACATATATATATATAGCAACAATTTATAAAAACGTTTATCACTGAGCTAGAAACTATTCTGAATTAATGATTATATTAAATATTATTTTCAATTTTATTTTTTCTAATTATCTCATTGCATCGTCAATTATTATACAATTAAAAAACCCATTATAAATAATCCATTCTAGAAACACATTATAAGTTAAATTCATTCTTTATTTTTAATTTTTTATTAATGACATATCAAAATACACATCTCCCTATTACATTTTTCTTATAAAATCAATACATATTTAATCAACACACCAAATCAAATCAATATTCTCACAACAATGACACAATCAGACTATAACATTCCGATATGTTTTCCGAATCCATTTTGAAATTTACACAATTATCGATATCCTTCAATATATAAAGAGATTCTTTTATTTTTCTCTTGGTCCAATTTTTCTCATAATCTAGTATCTTTACTCCTTCTAGCTCAGTGATAAACGTTTTTATAAATTGTTGCTATATATATATGTATGTGTGTGATTGTAATGAATTGTGTGATGTGTCTATATTGAAGATTTAAGAATGAATGTTTCATGTGAAATGACAAATTCCGGTTCTTGAACGAGATGTATGTATGATTTCAAATTATTGTAAAAATAAAAAAATAAAATAAATTTTGTATTATATAATTTTCTATAAAAGGAAAAAATTGTAAATAAATGTTTCATTTCAATTTTTAGAACTACTGAGGATGGTCGACCAGTGGTGACCGAAACTGTATAGTTATCAATTAAATAATTCTAATAGTTATTAAAATTATTGTTTTATTATATTTGTGACAAAACCAACCCTTCAATTTAATGAAAAAATTTAAATCAAGTCACTTAAGTTCTGGAAGAAATTTAATAAATTATAATTTGTTTCACTCTGATTAATCTTGTAATTCTTATGGGCAATTTTTTTGTTAATTATTAGCGAAATAAGTTTTTTAGAAAACCATGATGGATATCCAGCACTATTGCAATGCATTTTAGGGCATGTTTCTGCTATGAGGGACATTATTATATCATAAAACCTCGTTACCGCAGTAAAACCTCGTTACCGCAGTTATAATTATTGTTCTTGTTCCTATATTTTTTGATAATGGTTGTGATTAATTTTTTTGGATATCCATTCTTATTAGATCTTTCTATCAGGCTATCTAAATTTTTTTGATGAAATTGTTTATCGGACAATTCTATTATTCTGTGTATCTCATTTTTATGATACACAATTTTTGCTGCAATGGATGTTTAGACCTAAAATTAATCATCCTCGCTGATTTTGTTGGCTTATTATATATATCTGTTTTCAGAGTACCATTGTTGTCTCTTGTGATTTTGAGGTCTAAGAAATTTATTGTATTATTATTTTCATTCTCTATACTAAACTTGATATTGTTATGGTACATATTGATTGAGCTTAATATGTTGTCAGCTATATCTTTCTTGCATATGAGAAAAGAGTCATCTACGTATTGTAGATGCATCTTAGCATTATGTTTGCTTAAGATTTTTTCATAAATATCATCCATAAATATATCAGCTATAGTAGGGCTCAAGTTTAAACCCATAGGGAGACCTTGTTTTTGTTTATATATAATGTTGTTATAGGTAAAATAATTGTTATATAGACAAATATTAAGACACGTAGAGAATTCATCATATTCTAAATTAGTAAAAGTTTCAATCAGTTGCCATTTATTTAATATTATATTTATAACAAGATCTAGGAGGTATCGAGGGGAAGAGGTTGTTAACATCTAATGAGTACATATTTTCATCGTTATTAACCTTAATGGTCTTAATAAGCTCAACGAATTGATATGAATTCTTTATTCTATTTTGATAATTAATTAGGATTTTTTAAAATATCATTTAAGTACTTCCCAAGATTGTTGACCGGGCTGTCCATATTTGATACTATTGGTCTTAAATTTTTTTCTACTTTATGTAATTTTATAAGCCCATACATTTTAGGAATTTTGGAATTATTTGATTTCAGAAAGTTACACTCATTATTCGTTATATTATTTTTTGTTTTTATTTTTTTAGGTGTATCATTTAAAGTTTTTTCTACTTTTTTTAAAGGGTTTTTATTTACGATAAATAAATAAATAAATAAATAAATAAATCTTTATTTCTCGACCTGCTTAGAGGCACAAGTCCTCGGTGGCTAGGTCCTCCAAACATCAATACAATCTAGCTACAATACATTAATAAACATCAATACAAATTAATTACAACAATTAAACAAATAATAAACAAGTAAAAAAAAAAAGAAAAAAAATAGAAATGTATGCTCATTAACAAATAACATGACCATAGATTTCCATCAAAAGACAAAAAGTAATTTAAAAATTCCGCGCAAAAACCCGATACCAGGAGCAAGCGACGCATTAGCCATCCCGGCATTTGCCATAAGCTGTTAAGGAAACCTGGTCAAAACCTTAACAAGGATGGTATGACCTCTCTCTACCTCACCTAATCTCTGCTTGTGAGAACTAAATAAAATTTTGCACAACTCTAGGACATTAGGACTTGACAAAATTTATAATTGATTTAATCATAGGGGGCAGAGGACTATAATCCCAAGTAGTAACAGACAGACTGTTCCACAAATCAATGCCAGATCCTACAAATGAATGTAAACCGATATTTTTCAAGAATCTTGGCTTACGAATCTTTTTTCTATGATCAGCTCTACCTAAATAATTTGGTTCCTGAAATCTATTCGTTATTTCCTCCCAACTCCTAAAACCCTTATAGGCTTTGAAAATCACTTTCAATTTAGCCCATTCCCTTCTCTCCAATAAACTAGACCATCCTAATTCATTAATCATTGAAGTGACACTACTAAACCTATCAAATTTACCAAAAACAAATCTAGCCGCCCTCCTTTGTACCATATCAATTTTTCTCTCTAATCGTTGTGGATGTTTGTCCCAAACCACAGAACAATACTCTAAATTAGGTCTTACATAAGTTAAATAAACTTTTGACTTGACTTCTCTAGATGTACCCTTCAAAATTCTACCAAACATCCCCAATTTCCTATAAGCCTTATTGACTATATAACTAATATGCATGTCCCACTTTAAATTTGCCTGAATATGTATGCCTAAATATTTATAAAATTTAGATTCATTTATAATATTTCCACCAATGTAATAATTTTGAGGACTAACCAGATTTCTAGTACTAAATCTAACCAAATTTGACTTGGAATGGTTTAGTTCCATTGAATTGGATCTACACCATCCTTCAATTTGATCCAGGTCATTCTGTAAAGTAAGGCTATCACAATCATTATCAATTACTCTATATACGACACAATCATCCGCGAAAAGCCTAATAGATGATTGCACGATAGAAGGCAAATCATTTACATATATAAATATATAAATACGATTTCATAAGTTAATTGATCTTGCAAAATATTTTGCATTTTTTCATTGTATTCATCTTTATTCATGACTACCGTACAGTTGGACTTATCTGATTCAAGAATCACTATTTTGTCTTTGTTGTTTTTAATAAATTTTTTGGTTGTTTTTATGGCATTCCCAATATAGTCATGTCTGTTAGTTTTCCAAGAGTTTCTATTGATATGATTTGTCATGACATTAACCGTGTGATTTTTGAGGTGCTTCTTCTCTTTATCATCTTTAATGTAGTAGGTTTCAATTATAAATTCTGTGTCGGTCAGAAATTGAATCATATCTCTTTTTATTGTAAAATTTTCTTGATATGTGAACTTTGGACCTAATTTAAGAATTTGGCTGACCTCATTCGGCAGAACGACACTTGACATATTCAGGAGATAATTATCTTCAGTAGATAAATTAAGAGTATCATTTGCTAATTTTGTCAATTTATTGTTGACTATTTTAAAATTGTTATGGAAGTAAATTTTATAATTGTGTTCATGAACCTGTCTCAATAATTCGATCCTGTCTAAGCAGGGTATTAGGCCAGACATATTAGACCATTGATCTTCCAACACACTGGTTTGATAATTTAGTTTACTATAAGTGGTTTTAATCTCCAGGTTCAGAACAGAAACTTGTGTTTTAAATAATATTTTTTCCATTTCATCGATTACGTCTGCCCAAAATAAAGTAACAAATAGAAGTTGACTTTTATATTTCAACTTTTCATTTTCCCCTTACTGGCCCCTTAGCCAATTCAATTTAAATAAAAATTTAAACTTTAAACAAAAAGTGTTAATAAACGATTGAAAGTTGTTGCGACAATGGCTGAAGCGAAAAAACGTCAAAAAAAGTACTAAATTTAATTCACTTTTTAGGTTAAATATATGCGTTGTTGCCAGCTTTTGTTTTTAGTGTAGATTTTTCATTATTATCTTACGTGTGTTGTAATTATGAATTAAAATTTTCTTTAAAAATGTATTAGTTCAATGTTGGTTTAGTTTTTTATACCAATGGTAAGAAGAGTTTCTTAATTATAATTAAATATGTGTGTAAACTTTCCGATTTCCCCCGTGTATAGTGCAATGTATAAGAGTCTGAAAAATCTTTATCCTTGGAATTTAATATCTCCGGAACTATATTTGTTCATAAATTTCGTTTTGCCACCAATCGATGCACAAGTATTTAAATAATAATCTGTCTAAATTTCAAAAAAATCCTAAGAAAACCAATATGGTGAAACAACTACCTTAAGATTGATAAAATTAGGTTTTCTTTCAAAGAGTATTTTATTTTGAAAAAGTATTTAGCAAATACTTATTTTGAATCTAGGATTTCAAATACCATTTACAAAAGTATCCTCTGTATCTAATAAAAACTATACTTAAAAGTATCTTGTAACTTATTGTATATAAGATACTTTTTATGAGCTATATTGTACATCTCTGAGGAAATAGTTAACATTGAGATTTCTAATTTCTTAACAGAAGAACCAAAGGCATACAATTCCACGCTTCTAGAATTGAGTTTTCAATGCGGCCTTCTTCTGTTTCTCCATCATGTGATAATTAATAATCGATAACATTCCAATAATTGTTCAATATGTTTCCAAAATTATAGATTATAGATCGATAATTTCCTAATTCCATATCCAATTAAGAAGATTTTATTATTGAAATCCTGCATATTAAAAACTGGTTGGTGCGCATGCGTAACCGAAACCAGCCGAGAATCAAAGCTCTGAATAAATGTTAAAAAGTAAGTCAAATTTCAAGGTAGGTTTGTTTCACAATATAAAACAAATATTATTAAATGTTTTGAGTTTTCTCTGTTAACTCCTGATGATGGGCTCAAAATCCGAAATATATATATCGAGATAAAACTCAAAACATATATTTTTGTTTTATTTTGAGAAACCTACCTTGAAATTTTACTTACATACTTTTGATTAAAAATGTTTCACCTTGAACCGACACCTAACTCTTTAACAATTAACTCGGAATCTGGGGGTACGGGGGGCAGTGCCCCAGCCAAGTTCGATTCGAACGGGGGTGTTTGCACTGCCAGACTACCCTTTACAGGAAACAACTCAGGCCATTTTGACGCCTCTGTAACTTCGTAATGGAAACCTCTACATGGCTGAAATTTTTTTCCAGAATACTGGTCCATAGGCTTAACTAAATTACAAAATTTCATATTTCTACTGTTTATACCATCCAAGTTACAAGAAGCCAAAGATAGGCTTTTTCGTCACTGACTGACTCACTCATCAAAATTCTAGAGTACTTCCGCTAACCCTAGAATGCTGAAATTTGGCAGGCAGGTAGGGTTTGGGGTACAATTAATGGGAAAAATCAAAAAATCGAAACTTTCCCTTCTTCAGGACCTAAAATGAAGGGGTGAACGTTATAGACTTAATTAACATATACTAAAAATTCAATGAATCTAGAATGCTGAAATTTGGCATACTGGTAAACCTTGACACATTAATAAAGGACGAAATTGAAAAATCGAAACTTTTCCTTCTTCAGGCCCCGAAATGAAGGGGTTAAATTTATAGGATAAATCCAACTTACAAAAAGAAGTGAAATCTCAACAAAAACACTTGTGTAAAAAAAGGCCAAGTTCGATTAATAAAATCCGTTTGCCAAAAAAAGTAGTGAGATCTAATGTGCTGCCAAGTTCAACATCATCAATTTATTAAATGAGTCGAGAATATATTAGTAACTTCAATTAAAAGGCATGTTTTTCATTTCACATGTCCCTCTATATTTTTTATTGATTTCACATTTTTAGTTGAAATTATTTTCCTAAAACTTGGTTTTTACGCATTAAATTATTATTATTGTTGTTTGATAGGGCCTCCACCACTCCCCTCTTATTAAGATCCCATGATATGGTAACTAGTAATTCGTGACATACATTATAATGCGTAAAAGCCAAGTTTTAGGAAAATAATTTCAACTAAAAATGTGAAATCAATAAAAAATATAGAGGGACATGTGAAATGAAAAACATTCGTTTTAATTGAAG